>CAKAOH010019535.1:0-35939 GCA_916701665.1 Sebastiscus tertius
ATGCATTCAGGTATGATGCATTCAGGGATATATTTTGGTATGATGCATTCAGGTATGATGCATTCAGGGATATATTTTGGTATGATGCATTCAGGTATGATGCATTCAGGGATATATTTTGGTACGATGCATTCAGGGATATATTCAGGTATGATGCATTCAGGGATGTATTTTGGTATGATGCATTCGGGGATATATTTTGGTATGATGCATTCAGGTATGATGCATTCAGGGATGTATTTTGGTATGATGCATTCAGGGAAATATTTTGGTATGATGCATTCAGGTATGATGCATTCAGGGATGTATTTTGGTATGATGCATTCGGGGATATATTTTGGTATGATGCATTCAGGTATGATGCATTCAGGGATATATTTTGGTATGATGCATTCAGGGAAATATTTTGGTATGATGCATACAGGTATGATGCATTCAGGGATGTATTTTGGTATGATGCATTCAGGGATGTATTTTGGTATGATGCATTCAGGGATATATTTTGGTATGATGCATTCAGGGATATATTTTGGTATGATGCATTCAGGGATATATTTTGGTATGATGCATTCAGGGATATTTAATAATGCAGTCCGTTAGCAGTCTACTGTGAGGCTAAAAGAAGCATGATTTTCTTAATCCATTGCTAAAGTTAACCAACCTTACTGGCTAGTAGGCATAACATGTTTAGGTTAACCTCAAGCCAAGCTGCACAAACGTTGCTGTGCATGTACTCTTCCTGACATCCAGTCACAATAACTGTTAGTTTAGTAGACTGGGGCCTTGGCTTGATGTCTGAACGGAGGACATGGCCAGATCAAAACCTCGCTACTAGCTAACGTTATCTCTCGGCTTTACAGCAGCTACAGCAGCTAGCTAACACACTGTAACACAGCTTGGATTATGCAGAAAATTCCCCTTATATCATATATTTATATTAACATTAACATCAACAATTTTCGCCTCCAGCTACACACACACTATCTGTGTCATTAGCCTGCAGTGGGCGCAGGTTAGCAGCTATAAATAAACAGGGTTCCTGTGGCTAGCTGTAGCTCTGGCTGCAGCATTGATTGATATACAGTAACATGGCTGACTGAGACTAACCGTCACGTTACAGTTAACTGTCAGATAACGTTTGTTTATTGTTAAATAACGGACAAACTGACCTGTAACCTAGAGACCGTCTGGTTGAGCCGCTGTAATGAGCGAGGTTTTGCAGTGGCGGAGTTCAGCTTCAGCGGCGACGAGTGGGAACCCCGAGACGGCTATCAAGAAAACAACCCACTGACAACCGACTAACAACCGACCGACCGACCTAGCTAGCCACAGAGCTACAGACGAGCTCTTATAATAACGAGCCCATAGGAGCAGCACACCCACTTCCGGCTGATTTCAAAATAAAACCTTATTCTGAGGCTATTAAACAGGAAGAGCGGCGTTCATGTCAGCAAACGACAAAGTCAACGATAGTGAACTTTACAAGTATTTTTAGAGGAAATAAAAACATTGTTCTACAGACCTTTTTGATAACAATAAAGCACACACGCATACACAACCCCTTCCCAAAAAATTTAATTATTATAAATTGTTTCTAGTAGTATCTACATTAACAATTTAAGTTCAGTAAAAGTACAACATTTTATCAACAACACATACTCAAAAAGACTGGTTAGGATTTTTTTTCTTCTTAATATAATATTTACATATTCATATGCAGAGTGTTATGGTGTAATCTGAAATCTGATATTAATATAAAATAAGCCAGTATAGATACAGCAAAAACATATTATATACAAAAAAAACAAATAGATAAAGAAAATTAAATTAAAAACAATAAAATCTATTTATATATATACATATATATATACTGTATACATGTATACATACATATACGCACACGCAGTACATACACATACAAAAACACATATAATCAATTAAAAAAAAATCAGTACACAATTCAGTCATCATCCTGTTCTATGTCCCTATTCACAATCATCCTGCTCCAGCAATGATACAAATTACAAGCTACCTTGGAGTGACGGTGGTGCACCAATCCTTATCCGATCACAGGGATCTACAGTCAGGCCGTTCATAAAATTTATGAAAGGTTTCCACATCATATAAAAATCCTCAACTTTTCCTCTTACTATGAAAGTCAGTTTTTCTAATGCCAGACTAGAAGACATCTCTTTAATCCATTGACTAGAGTTAGCTCTCAGAATATCCTTCCATTTTAAAACTATTACACGTTTGGCTTGTAGCAAACAGAAATTAATCAGTTTACGTTTCCTTACATTTACTGTAAAGTCTTCAGGGTATATATGTAACAAACATATTTTAGCTTCAACGGGAACAACACTTTCGGTCAATTCAGAAATCAGCTCTAGAACTTCTTTCCAGAACATCTGGAGCTCCCTACACTTCCACATAAAATGGTGTATTTCTGGTGTGTTCTTTATACTATGACAGTTTTCCTAAAATCGCAATACATCACATTGTTTACATTATCGCAGTATATCACAATATATTGAATCATTACTCCTGTATCATGATACGTATGGTATTGCCAGATTATTTCCAATTCACAGCCCTACCCACCTAACATGCCCCTTGGGGGCCCAGGTCGGGCCCCAGTGGGCAGTGGGGGCCCCACTGCCCACGCTTTGACCCACTGTGGGTTCTGCCTGCAGAAAAAAACTAATTTGGGCCCCAAAAGGCAAAACTGCTGCGGGGCCCACATGGGATTAGTGTGTGAATTAGTTATTAATCAATGAAAAGCTTTATTACTGTGACTCTTGTGGTGCTCCATACATGTACATGTGGAGTTCAAAACTAGATAAAATTGCACAAATCAACATGAAGGCTATGTGTTACATGCTGTTTAAGTCCTGTTATATATAAAATAAATACTTTGTACAAGGCATATTAAGAACATATACATTAAGAACATATACAGAATATACAGTATAAAATATATGATTGAGGTACTTTTTGTGTGAGAAGTTGTCGTATGAATTATCTATTTAAAATTTAAAATTATGGCACCGGTGTTATGTTTTGTTATGTTTGTTATGCTATGTTTGGAAAAAGAAAGAAATAAAAAGAATTTTCCAAAAAATAAATATATTTGTAAACAAGTTTATAAATGCCTTATTTCTATTGCACAATTAGTTATTAATCAATGAAAAGCTTTATTACTGTGACTCTTGTGGTCCTCCATACATGTACATGTGGAGTTCAAAACTAGATGAAAATTGCACAACATGAAGGCTATGTGTTACACGCTGTTGAAGTCCTGTTATATATAATATTTGGACTCAGTGGCGGCTGGTGGAATTTTTTCTAGGTAGGGCTGTGCCACATCCAATCAATTTCAGCAAACATCCCGATATGATTTAATGCAAAACAAGTGAAGGTATCAAAACCACATTACTACTTTGCAGTTAAATAATTAACAATTACTTTATTCCAACAGGAAGAGTAAATAATGCTTTGAAAAACACAACAGTATAACATGTACACAGTGGTGGAATGTAACTAAATACTTAAATACAATTTTGAGGTACTTCTACTTTACTTGAGTATTTCCATGTTCTGCTACTTTTTACTTCTACTCCACTACATCTCAGAGGGAAATATTAGACTTTTTTACTCCACTACATTTATCTAACAACTTTAGTTACTTTACAGATTCAGATTATTAATACAAAATATAATCAACTAATAAATAATGTAATATTATAGATTAAACTACCCAGCAGCATAAAGTCATTCAAATGAGCTCCACCTTAACCAGCTGCAACATTAAAGTGATGCAAACATTAATGCATCAATAATTAGAATACAATAATATACATTATTCTGCATAATGAGTACTTTTATGTTTGGTACTTTAAGTATGCTAATATTTGTGCACTTTGACTGACTCTTCATCACAGTGTGTATAATGCTGCAGCTCTGTGCTGATGATAGAGCAGCCTGGAGAACTCGCGTTTGTGTCATGTATGCGCCATTTCAGGTTCAGTTTTAAAGATGGAGTGAAGCCACTGGTATCATAAGAAACTAGACAAGAAAACTAAAGGTATCCATTGGTACCAACCATGTCATACTAGTTTATTGGGAGGAGGTTAAATAACGTTCCAAAGTTACACAAAATGTTGGCTAGGATAAACTGGCATGGACATTTTCAAATGGGTCCCGTGACCTCTGACCTCAAGATATGGGAATGAAAATGGGTTCTATGGGTACCCACGAGTCTCCCCTTTAGAGACGTCCACTTTATGATAATCACATTCAGTTTTGGGTAAAAAAAAAACCCCAAAAAAAACATTTGTAAACAAGTTTATTAATGCTTTAATTTCTATTTTACAATTAGTTATTAATCAATGAAAAGCTTTATTACTGTGACTCTTGAGGTCCTCCATACATATATGTGTGGAGTTCAAAACTAGATGAAAATTGTACAACATGAAGGCTATGTGTTACATGCTGTTTAAATCCTGTTATATATAAAATAAATACTTTGTACAAGGCATATTAAGAACATATACAGAATATACAGTATAAGATATATGATTGAGGTACTTTTTGTGTGAGAAGGTGTCGCATGAATTATCTATTTACAATTTAAAATTATTGCACTGGTGTTATGTTTTGTTATGTTTATTATGCTATGTTTGGAAAAAAAAGAATAAAAATAATTTTCCAAAAAATAAAGACATTTGTAAACAAGTTTATTAATGCCTTATTTCTATTGCACAATTAGTTATTAATCAATGAAAAGCTTTATTACTGTGACTCTTGTGGTCCTCCATACATATATGTGTGGAGTTCAAAACTAGATGAAAATTGCACAACATGAAGGCTATGTGTTACACGCTGTTTAAGTCCTGTTATATATAATATTTAAACTCTTGTGTTGACTGACTCTTCATCACACAGTTGGTGTGTAATGCTGCAGCTCCGTGCTGATGATAGAGCAGCCTGGAGAACTCGCGTCACCATGGAAGCGCTCAGTTTGCGACATGTATGCGCCATTTTGCTGCCTCTCTCTGTGTGTGTGTCTGTGTGTGTGGTCTCTCCTCTCTCTGTGTGAATACCTCTGTATCTTTCAAACACTCAACACTCACAGCTGAAACAACCAGGAGAGGAAAATGTCTGCACTACTTAAGAAGAGAGCTGTAACATTAGCTTGACATGGACATTTGGACGACGTAACATCAGATAGTCTCGTCGAGCGTCGCGGAGGAAGAAGAAGACCAGGAGAAGAAATGAAAGGTCTGTTTTCTTGCTGTTTTTCTAACTTTGCTAGCCCAGACAGCACAGCACTAAACCTCTGAAACTACTAGTTATCTAGTTAGCTTAGCACCGGTTGAGGTTCTGTGTAACGTTAGTTAGCTGCTTAACGGTAACGTGTGAGTTAGTCAGGGATTGTAAACCCATTGAAGGCATTACTTGTGGCTATAAGGCTCCAATAGACACACATAATGTTAACCAATGTTACACTTGCAGGGTGATAATGTAACGTTATGATACAGTGTTATAATATGAACCAATGTTACACCAGCAGGGTGATATTGTAACGTTATGATGCAGTAGTTAAAGGTTATATCAACCTGAAAACTATCGTGCTTGACAAGCCACAAGTGGTTGTGTCCAGTCTCTCTAATCCAACGTTAGTTCATGATGGATCATAGTGAGGAGCAATAAGACACTCCCTCTGTTAAATGCATAGTTAGGTGGCTGTGTAACATGTTTATATAAACTGGGGGAAAAAATGTTCTGGTGGTTGGTCCTCATCCTTTTGTAACTTGAGGTCCACATCTGATTGTTAAAATAATTCCCAAGGACCACCTTTCCCAAATAAATGAGCTATTAAATATGTGTTATATGCCACTGTCAGGTGTACTGACCCACATAAATATTCAGCTTCCCCTCTCCCATCACTGCCTGACCATATGAATCCAAACTATTCAGGATCATATTTCCTCACCACACACTTTTACTGCCTTCTAAAATTGCTTGATTTTGTGTCACTGCATCTGTGACAAATATGTCTGTAAAGGGGAGACTCGTGGGTACTCATAGAACCTAATTTCATTCACATATCTTGAGGTCAGCGGTCAAGGGATCCCTTTGAAAATGGCCATGACAGTTTTTCCTCACCAAAAATCAGCATAAGTTTGGAGCGTTATTTAACCTCCTTCCCGACAAGCTAGTATGACATGGTTGGTACCGATGGATTCCTTAGGTTTTTATAGTTTCATATGATGCCAGTATCTTTACTCTAGCTTTAAAAGTGAGCCCGCTATAACCTCTGAAATACAGAATAGTGGTTAATCTAACCATTTGGCAGCACCTTCGTGGCCCACTAGGTGGCGCTCTGACATCCACCAGTGGGCCCCGGCCCAGTGGTTGGGAATAGCTGCTCTAATCTAACGTTGGTTCATGATGATGGATCATAGTGAGGATCAATAAAACACTCCTTCTATTAAATGCATAGTTAGGTGGCTGTGTAACATGTTTATATAAAAGTTTGGAAACTTATGTTTGGTGGATTATTTCTCTGTTGTTACAATGCTAATTGGCATTGTATTTTAAATGGTTTGAAAGACTGTTTATTTACTTTCTCACAATGATGTACAACTTGTAAGGATCATGCATTTGTGGGATGAGCAGCACAGCTGATTATGTGGGAAGCGCCCAAGAAAAATTGGCCAAAATGCTCTGCCAATGGTAAACAGTGTATTCTCCTGTTGGTATTGACTCTTGTTTTTAGTTGTTTGGTGGATTGGATGATTTAACTCTCTATCAGTAACAAGGAACAAACAAGACATATTGGCTATTTCACACTTTATTCATTTAATACACCGTAATTACGAAGCCTTTTGCTCCTCATTTTGCTCTAACCAAATGGCAATTCTCACCTGTTAATTTTCTGTTTTGCATTCACAGCTTGACAAACAAGAGAGTGGTTTTCCATCAACCAACCACTCAGGATGAAATCACCAAGTAAACTGGAGGAATATTACTGTCCTCACAGGATTGTGTTTGCTCCTTTGGATTCTCAAATTTGAGCACAAACCATATAACATAAATCAATGATGATACCCGGATTGATCTCCCAGGAGTTACACCAGCTGCTTCTGGACCTGAAGAATTACCAGAATCGCACAAATGGGGTGGAAGAGCTCAAACACATCCTCTCAGAAGTGGACATTAAATCAGTCCCATCTGGCAGCATTGAGGAGTTCATCAACTTTCTCCCTCGACTCCTGGATGACAGTAATTTTAAAGTGTTGTATGGCACCTTGCAAGTTTTAAACTTGCTCATTCAGAAGCTAGACGCGGGGGTAGACAGATATTTCAAACATATAGTCTTAGTGGCTCTGAAGGCCCTCGGGGACACTCGCACCGTCACCAGAAATGAGTACATGAACGTGTTTCGACAGCTGATGAAAACTGTTGCACCACAACAAGTGTTGGATCTTGTCATTGGCAACTTGAAACACAAGAATTCAAGGGTTCGGGAAGATGTCCTTAACGTCATCATGGCAGCTATGCTCACTCATCCTAGGAAAGATTTCAACATCCCCAAGCTTTGTTTGGAGGTGGCACCATACCTGGCAGACAGCAAGAGGAAGGTCCGCCATGCCGCCCTTGAGCTGTTTGCTGTTTTTGACTATTGCCTTGACACAGGGAAAAAGCAGCCTCTAATGAAAGCGGTGGACATGGTTGAACTCAACGAGGATGCAGAGGGTCTTATGGCAGCTGTGCAGGCGAGACGAGCGAGGCACGTCCTCCCCAAACTCTCCTCAGAGGGGGTAGTGGAGTATGGCTTGGTGGCACCCAAACCAGGACACCGGTGCTCCCTGCAGTATGGTTCTGGAGCTGATCTGGACTGGGTGATGAACGGAGGGCGGGTAAGCAGTGCCAGGAGCCACAGAACTGAACCAGACTGCGACCGGTTGCATGGCTTTGGGAGCTTGGGCTCCCTCACTGATGACCTTCCACTTCAGAGGAGGATTGTCAGCGCGGGTAAAGGGAAGAACAAACTACCCTGGGAGATGTCGAGCTTCTCATCCACTGAGAATGAGCAGCAATGCAGTAACATGAATGGAAAGTGCTCTGAAAAGGTGGGGTCAATCAGCACTGTTGACGTTCAATATTCTCACTTCTCTCTTGTGATAATTAAGCCATCTGGGACCCAGATTTAGCCTGTGTTTTGACTTAGTCTAAAATAAGACATCTTACAGGGATACTCTGGTGTTTTGTAGGTTATTTTACCCAGAGAACAGATGGAAATGCTGTCCTTTTAGTTCCCATTGATTGACATTAATGAGGCAGCTATTGACTCAACAAGCAGTGTTTTCTTTTCTCTAAAAATACTCTTTGAAATCAAAAGCAATTAGTGCTTAATCAGTCATTTGTTAACTGCCTCTACAGCAGGTTTAGGAGCACCAGAGTGCTTTTCATATTGACTTTGAAATTGCAGGGCATCTTATGTTGATTTGCTCCCAATCAGTCAGCAAGTGCAGTCAATGCAAAGATTATGAAAGAAATGTTTGTGTGCTTCCCTTTAGTCTTTTCCGCCTCCCTTTAGTTTTGCTTGGTTTGCAGAGGAATGATAAGGCTAAACCTCCGCAAAAATTAATTCATCTTCAAAAGTCGGGGGTGTTGTTTGTTTGTTTACTGTCAGAGTTGCACACTTGTTGTTCGAACAAGCTGAGTCACACCCAAAGGCACAAGTCCAAAGAGAAATCTTAGAGGTGTCACTTTCCTCAGAGAGAGTTTGGGTGGGAAAAAACCTAAATATAGCTTTATCTCTCATGATGCAGTAATGCAACAGAGAGATAGCTTTATCTCAATACATCTTACGACACAGATCTGCAGTGTCCTCATCATGTCAATCAACCTCTGCGTGTGCGTATGATTGCGTGTTGTCTAGACACTCATAATGCTTGATGAGAGGTTTTATTTTCTTTCTCTTTTTTTTTACATTATTTGAAATTAATCCGTATCTGTTGACTAGGTAACAATAGGCTGAATTGCATCGTTTAATATATGGCTCTCAATTCATTGTAAATAGAGGGAGGAATAGAAAGGTAAAATCTCAGAGCACTCCGGTACCACTGACACTATTCTTGGAAGAAATGCAGTAGGTGACTCATTTCCCTGCACAGCGACACCGTCACTGCAACGATGAGCATCCAATGTCTTGAGAATAAGCTGTGTGAAAATCATGGTGTTAACTTACCACTTTGTTTGGTTCAAGGCTGTAATGTGGAATACATACTAATAGGGCTGCAACTAATGATTGTTTTCATTGTTGATTAATCTAATCGATTAGTTGTTTAATCTAGAAATTGGTGAAACATTTTGTAAAGTGTTTCCCAAAGCCTAAGATGACGTCCTCAAATGTCTTGTTTTGTCCATAACTCAAAGATATTCAGTTTACTGTCATAGATGAGTAAAGAAAACAACAAATATTCACATTTAAAAAGCTTGAATCAGAGAATTTTGACCTTTTTTTTTTTCTTAAAAAATGACTCAAATCGATTAATTTATCATCAAAAGAGATGGCGAATAATTTATTGGTTGACAACTAATAAATTAATTGTTGCAGCCCTACATACTATAACACATTTTATTAGCTAACACACTGGAATGATTTGTTAAACACAAGCCACTATCAGCTCTATTCTGATAATGTCCATTAGTTGTTTCACGAGGTATTAATTGACCATATTTTGTTTTGGAAACCATTATCCAGCTTAGAGCCTCCATTTGGAAAAAACCTTCTGTTTACAGCAGTGTCTGTTTCCCAGCAACCCCATTACCACACGGCACACTTACTGAAGGGGGCGTGACACATAATTGGTAATATCACGGGGTTATGCTTGTAAAACATGGCTTATTAACTGCTCTAGTGTTGATTGCAATCACACCAAGTGCTCCACAATGAGTGTTGTTTATCAGGTTGTAGGCAGCGGGACTAACCTCAGCTACTCTCTCTCTCTCAGAGGATGAGATGCAAAAATCTGTCATAATTCTATCTCTAGTTGATTTATTTATCTTAACCAAAGTTTCACAGGTTGCAATTAAAGTTTCATGAGAACAGTAGATGTGATTTGCAGTTAAGTCTGTTTACAGTAGCAGAAGATCCACCCAAAAGCCAGAGTCTCTTGTCTGAGCTGGAACATATATGCTACATCCTTTTGTTCAGGCCAGCGGATAGAATTACACACAGACTCCTGTTTATTTAAGGATTGCTTTACATTGAACTTCACCTGCTGTTGTTGCTGTTAAAGGAAATCATTTTCTGCCTACTAATAGGTGGCCAATGAGGATTTCCTCCCCCTGTCCAGGAAGCTGAGTCCAGAGACCTACATACCCAGTTTCAGTAAGTGCCAATACTTCCTCCTCTCAACATGACACTCACATTTATTCCATACGAGCCCAGGTGACGAGTACAGCTGACTGGTTGTCATCATGGTCAACTTCAGCCGGACTCAATATAGAGCAGCTCTAAATGGGATTAGCATGCTGAGTCAGAGGAGTCACCGTGCCACATGCCACCAAAAGCCCTGAGATGTGCACGGCTGCAAGGCAGACAAGTGTCATACCAGTTTCACAACATGCCAGAAGAGACCAATACGTTCCCAAACTGTTTAGTTTAGTTTCTAAACTGTAGCCTGCTGGAATGTCACACACACAATGAATCCTATCAGAAAATAGTCGTCAAACTCTATTCATTTTACCATAAAATGTTTACATGGACAGATACACTGTATGCTCTCCATGGAACAACTTTTACCCTAGTACATTCAGTAAACGTTTCAGAGCATGTCGCAGTGAAGCAGGATTATTGTGTGAGCATAATCCACCCCGAAATGTTGTAAAAAGTAGGCCTTACTACATGGGATTTATACTCTGGGTGCAATTAGCCGATTGCAATAGAAAATCAAGCCCAGCAAATGTGTGGCGTTAGCAAAGGGTCGTAGGTTTATAGCAGCTTGTCAGTGCTGTCGAGTTAAAAACGACCTGCCAACAGCAGTAAAAAGAAGCCCAGTGATGGGGAATCAACAGATTTTTTGCAATCATTTTAATGAGCGGAAAGGCATTGTTGCCTACTTAATTGCCAAAATGTTATGTTTTCAAAATGTGATTTGGTTTCTCACCTCAGTGGATCTTATTTTGGATGTTGACTACTTACACAGTAATTAGACTCATTCCAACGCTGCTACTGTACTTTATGTAATCTGTTCACACACTCGTGGTAATCCTTAAATGAAGATTATAAGTGTAGTAGATGTGCTTGTGTAACGTTACTGTGTAAATGTCTGTTTTTTTATGGCTACTGCTGTGTGTGTGACCTCCTCCACATAGTGTTCCCGAACAGTCTGTTCTCACAGGCAAGACTAGAACCTTTTTAAATTATGGTTACAAGGTTTGCCAGCATTATTTACCGCCCCAGTTAAGCAAACAAGTCTAAACATCAATCTAATCTCTCCAATGCCTTCAATCTTCAGTCAAGATCTGTTGTTTTTTTTTATTATATCTGAATTTAATGACTGTTCAAGAAGAAACATCTCAGCCAAAAAGTTCAGGGACATTTGTTAATTTTGCTGGATGTGGACATTTGTTCCAGCACAGACATTAAATAATGTATTAAATAAGGTTTTAGAAGACTCTGGAAAGAGTAGAACTGACCACCAGAAGCATTTTTCAACAAGGCTAAATTCTTCCCCATGATACCACCAGATCGAGTTCTTACTGTAAATTATTCAGCATTGGGATAGTCTACAGTTTTATTCTCATTTGTCATTATATGTGTTAAAAATGGGATTGATCACATAGCCCTAAATTCTTGATGGTGAGCATTCTTCAGTCACTCTGAGCTGTGAGTCAAAACCAACACAGAAAGACAGTAAGACCCCCAGCTTCAGTCTCTCTGGGTTCACATTAGACTAATAATTAATAATATATATAATTTACCATAGTATATGATACAGCTTAATGACAGAACATAAATGAGTAGTGTAACCTGAATAAATTAAAGAAAACTAAGTATAGTGACCACAATTGTATCCCCCTCTGTACAATACACTTTTAAATCGTTGGTTTACAGAGGGGGGTAAGTTGAGTATTGTGCAACCCTTTCAGGTTTAAAGTGTGTGTTTAAAGTGCAAAATATAATTTCCACCTAGGTTCTGCACAGCCTCAGAAACCGCAATCCTCCAGAAGGAGGGAGTCCCCTGCACGCCTCAGAAGAAGTGGAAGCCTCAACTTAGACCCCGACATCTTTAAAACCACCAACTTCTCTGACCCAGATGTTGGTAAGGAATCATAAAAATAATCTGCTTGTTAAAAACCTTTTAAAGTTCCCTTTGAAAGGTGGGATAACAAAGCACTTGAGTCCTTTTAAATGGACAGTTTTCAACACCCAGACCATCATGAACCATATTTCCATTTATGATACCCTTTATCTACTCAGTATTTCATGCTTCCTGACATGTGAATACTCTGTCTCACAGTGGCACCCAAGGGACGCACGCTATCGAGGAACCCCAGTGTTGAGCGCACGTTCTCCCTCCCCTCGAACCCCACCACATCCGGATCCTTCCTGCTGCCCTCCTACCCGCTTGCTACACTCCCAGGAGGCGTGCTTACTCCAACACTGTCCCGCCGTCGTGCAGACTCCGCCCTCTCTATGTCCAACACATGGCCCAACAAGAGAGAGAACACCCCTCACCAGCGAGACACCAGTCCCTGGAGAGACACAACAGTCACAGCAAAGGGTAAATTTAGTAAAAAAGACCCAAGCTGGTAAAAATCTTGTGGCCTCTTTGTATCATCTGTTTATTAACCTCAATGTTCTACCCCTTTAGGAGACCAACTCTCTAGCAGATGCTCTCCCAGACCTCTTCGCGCCTCCCTCGTGAGTTCTTCCTCCACTTCGTCGTTCCGCCGGGCTCTGAGCAGCACCAGGGCAACTCTATCTATCTCGCCAGTTGTCCCAACAGCAGAGCAGGTGCAGTCCCATAATGGCCAGAGATCCTATGCTCCAGGCAGCCCTCAGAATCAGCAACTAGAAAGGGATCTTCACCTGGACCCTGATGGCATCACTATGGCGCAAGATCTTCAAGAGGATGATCCTCTGGACATGCAGGAGGTCAGCAAACACACAGTCTGCTAGTCCAGGGGGGGTGAAGTTTGGCTCCATTAATAATATTCCTCTCCATGCCCACAGATGCTGAACTCCCTGCGCTCGTTGCGCAACAGCGCTGCCAAGAAGAGGGCCAAAGTGAGCCTCAGCAGTTCAGATCCAGACAGCCCTGACTCTGCTGTGAGGATGGACCTGGGTCTGGACTCACCATCACACACCTCTCCAATGCTGACCAGCTCAGCCAGCGAGAGTGGTCTTTCCAGTCTGAGCTCAGTCGCCAACTCAAGCTTCAATGGCATCAAAACCAGGTAAAGGATCTGCATTTTGCTGCATGTTTGAGTAGAATCAAATTTGAACTACAATAACTTGATATTGTGATTGATACAAGCTTTATGCTTAGACTATAGGTTCCTCCTGTAGACTAGATGATCTGATTGGATCTTGATCCATCGTTAGCAAAAGTTCATAAGCAATATTAAGGGGAAAAAATGATGTTATGGGGATTACAGTATGTCTGGACATTAGTCAGCTCAGGCACCTGTTTTTATGCGTCAGTTAATTGAGTAAATGTTGACACGGTGTCAAGTTAAAGCAGCGATAACCTGGTACCCATCTGGGGGTGTTTGACAATGTGTTGAACAGTGCTAACTGCTAAGCAGTTTTCTCGCATAACTTCTCGTCATCACATCTGTCAACAGTTCCGGAAACTCTTCAGGAATGAAACCTCGCATTGCAAGAGTGCCTTCTGCAAAACTGAGGTCTTCTGTGTCCATGGACTTCAGCAGCCTTCAAGGTATAAAAGAGAGGACATGGTTTTGCATCTGTTTTATTGTTTAGATTATCTTATTTACGTCTTTGTTCTCTGTTTTCTTTCAAGGATTGTCTCAGAGGAACGAGCTGTCATCTGAGGTGGGTGTCGTTGGCCAGAGAGTCACTTACTCCAACGGAACAATCAAAACTGAGGAAGAGGCAACAGGACCGTCCCCTCCGCTGATCAAACCAGCCTACCGTGAATCCGTCAGAGCTCTGAAGCCTGCTAAAGGTCAGTCAGCGGTGATATCAAACTGAACAGAGCTTTTTCCTGGATTTACCTGGTAATAATATTCTGTCAGCTTAAATAATCAGTCAGTATACATCTCCTTTCATTCTTAGGATCTCAGAGCCACAGCAGCAGGACCTCGCCAGCCACGGATATGCCTGAAGGAGTCATTGGGAGAGGTATTATTCAGTTGTCCAACATTCTGTTTTGTTGGCATGGTGTTTTAGCTGAGTGCTGTTTTACAACAGATTGAATGGCAAGAGACATGCTTCCCATGTCCACCTGTCTGAAAATACATTTAAGCTAACTGCAGATTTCCCCCTCACGCTTCGTCTTAGGCATGTTTGGCACCGCAGTGTCCTCCAGCCGTCCAGGAGCCGCCTCGTCACTCGATCAGGGCGATTTTGTAGCCAAACCCCCCACTGATCCCTCAGGAGGCATCTACAGCCACGCTCTGTCTGGCAGTCACCTAGACAGCGATGACAGCCCACGTCCAGAGGAGGTTAAGGTTAGTCATACTTCGTCCAGCTGTAAATCATAGTACGTCATACAAAGTTTCCGGTTACCAAAGTCCCATCTGGTGTGTTTTCTACCACTGCGTGTGCAGCAGAGGGTGAAGAATGCAAGATTTAACCGGGATAAGACGCGGCTGCAGTGTCTGGATCAGCAAGAGGGGCAGTGCGCTCAAGCGGACCACACGCGAGACAAGATTCGCCACCGCGTCAGACAGATGCTGTCAGACTCACCCACAGAGGAGAATAGAGTGTTAATCATCAAAGGCAAGAGAAGGATTTTGAAACCTTAACCAACTGTTTTTACTTTGCTTAAAAGGTGCTATTGATAACATTAATAACATTCAGCCACTAGGTATTGCATTCTCCCTCCCCTGTTCTATTGCATTTACTTCACAACAAGTCATTGCCAGTCAATCTCATCCCATTTATCCGTTTTTGCCACACTAACTGACGACCCAGAGATACCACGTGATACTAACGTTATTTTACTATTGGCTCATAAGCCTTGTTAGAAGTGGTAACCAAACATCCGATATCTTCCACAGAGATCAACAAAACATTCATTTTGGACCTGCAAAAATTTTTCATTTTTCACCTTTCTAAAGGCTCTGTGGATGTTTTATTATTTTGGAAATATTCGTCTACATTCAAATGTTATCAATAAGACCCTTGAATGTATATTTCTTTATAATGTGGAGTTTAAGTTTAAATTCTAGCTAGTTTGGCTTTTTCTGATTTTTACTATTAGTTATAAACATGCAAATAACACAGCACGTAATACAGTATACGTTTATCACTTTTGTTGACATATTGCACTTTAGAATTGAATCATGCTGTGCTGTATTTTATTGTATCCTCTTTAAAGAATTGGAATCACCCATATACTGTATGCAGCTCATCATTTTTGTACCCAGAGACTTGAAATGTTTTTTTCTGATGTAGATCTGCATCTTAACGGCAGCACACTGGCTTCCACCAAAGCAGACTTTCTCTCCGACGAGTCCCCCATCAGCCCCATCAGTCCTGTCAGCCCACCAGTACCCCAAAGCCCCATCAAGTGCTTCACTCCGCCCCACCAGCCGAGCCCTCCCACAGTGCCCCCCAACCCCAAAAACCTGTCCCGTCTCAGGAGGGCCCCAAGCCTCAGCAGAACCCGACCATCGCTGTCCCACAGCTCAGGTTAGTGGATCTAAAAACAAACCAAAAAATGACACTATATTATGTTCCTATGTATCATATCTCAGTTGGTCTGACACCGGCTGGAAATTTAGCAGTATCCCAGCGCATTATAAATAGATGAACCAGTGCTTCAACAGGTCTTTGTTTATAGAAAATGTTGGAACATTAATTAGTCAGAGCCATCGGTGCATGGGTGAATAAGATGTTTGCTCTGGGTAATGCGCCACAATGCTTTTGTTTTGACAACCTACCGTTAATGCACCGCCGCCCACACGCACTGCTTGTTTTCAGACTGATAGAGACGTAACATGAGACCGAATCTGTGTGTTGTGTGTGGTGTCTGACGGGCCATTTTAGATGAGCTGTCCCCTGGCACCGTGGGCCCCAAGAAAAATCTCTCAGAGCCTCCGGAGCTGTGTCCGTTTTCCAAGCCTGACCTGGCGCTGACGCAGAGCTTTAACCTGCTGAATTCCGAAGACTGGTGAGAAACACGTGCATGTTACAGTATCTCAGCTGCACTGCTTCAGAGAATAGTTTGGATCCATCATACTGATAAGTCAAATCCAGGGGTCCAACAGAGGTTTATAAAATATAGAATAAAAATGCATATGACTGGTTTTAATTAGCTAAAGAATAACATTACCAGAAAAATATTAAATTACAGTCATTCCACATATTGTGATATTTGTGGGGTGTAATGCCGCCAGCCCATATAAAGGGCAGATGAGTTGGTTTGGCACTGGAAAAGTATAAAAAAGGGAAGTTGAGGAACCGAGTTGATAAGCAGGAGTATTGGAAAAAAAAAAGTGGCATTTATCAACACAAAGTTTACTGAAAGAAAAGACAAAAATTAAACCCAGGAATTTCACTAAAGCTAAAGAACCACCAAAACAAAAGAAAGCTGCAGCCTCACATCAAGCTGCCAACTCCCTTTCCCCTTCCACCTTACTGCAGTGAATGAATTTTACCTTCTCAGCCTCACCTAACTGGAACCTACCACCTGCCCATCTCAATCTATCTATCCATCTATACCAATGAGCACACAAAAATATTACAGAATGTAATTTACTGCAGAACTATCTTACCTATCTTCCTCCATCATAACAGAGCCCGTCCCCTCTCTGCTAAGAGGACATAATGAGGCAAACCTGTTTGCACTTTCCTTGATTGAGCTGCTGAGCAGCTGGTCTACCCCGACATCCCAGACAGAACAACAACAAACAAAAATCAGATGAGCCCATAAAACAAACAAAACACGCTTGTGTCATTTATACCCCTTAATTAATAATGTATCAAATAAACTGAGACATTAATAATTAAGTTGACACAAACACACTGTTAATGTTGGTGAACAGGGCCTTGTGAAAAAGCTAGACAGGCAACCTTTTCATATGGGATAACAATATCCTTAGCTATACATTTACTGTATATACCTTTGTAAAGAAACTGACACAGCCACTGTCAGCATATAGCATACTTAATCTTTTAATTTGGTCGAAACTGGCTACTAACTGTGTCTTTCTTTTCACATCAGGGAGAAGAAGATCGAGGGTCTGATGTTCCTGCGCAGTCTGGCTCTCTACCACTCAGACACACTCCAGGGCAGGCTTCACGATGTCTGCCTGTCTCTCATTCAAGAGGTACTATAACTTGTTGCATAACACTCTCACACCATTTTTACTGTTTCATTTTGCTGGTTTACTCCACCTGAACTTGAACTGCTTCGCTCCTGGTTTATATATTAATATTTGCAGAACATTTCTCAATCTCATAGTAATTAGCGGTATACATATTCTCAGTCTTGACGGACGGGCAGGAATGCTGGAATGACCCTGTTTCTCCGTTAGGTATTAATAATGTCCCACTCGTTCAGGTGAAGAATCTGCGGTCGAGTGTCTCCAGGGTTGCAGTATGTACGCTGGGCGACCTGTACACCCACCTGCAGAAGGCCATGGACCAGGAGCTGGACGGGACAGTTAAAGCTTTACTGCAGAAGGCTGGGGAGAGCAACGCCTTCATCAGGCAGGATGTGGATGCAGCACTGGGCTACATGGTGCAGCACTGCACACCAACTCGTGGCATCAATGCTTTACTCTCTGGGGGACTCGGGTCAGTATGCCTCTCTATATACACACACACAGAGTGAAGTTGTTTCAATTTTGCACCATTTTTAACACCAAATAAAATGTTTAATCTTTGATTGCTGAATTGGTTTTGGTTTCCACTCTTCTGATAGTCACCTCAACGCAGTGGTGAGGAAATGCACCGCCCAGCACCTGGCCGATCTGGTCGACAAGGTCGGTGCTGCCCGTCTTCTGTCTGGAGGTAAAGATCTCACAGACAGAATCTTACCTGCCGTCACCAAACTAGCACAAGACTCCTCACAGGAAGCCAGGTAGGCCACTTTGTTTTTATCGCTGCATGTGTTTACAATTTCACGTTTGTGCACACAGATTTGAATTTAACTTTTGCATTTGCATCGTGATATTTTAAAAACAAAATGTTGATATCATGTTAATAATACACATATGATAATATTGTGTAAATAATCTAACGCCTCTTAAATTCATTTTATATATCCTATTCAGTTATGGTTAGAGACTCTCTCTCCACCTCCCTACACATTTGCAAAAAAAAAACAATAAAATGCACAATGAATAAAGTTAAAGATGAATTTGACTGATAACATTATTATTCATTTTTATTATCACCATAATATTGTTATCATGAATTCTTTTGGCCACAATAATTGTGTAGTGAAAATCTGATATCGTGAGAGCCCTAGTTGGCACACGGCATAAAATCCACTTAGGGACCAGAAAAATCAGCAACAGTCAATCTAATGCAATCCAAACTTATAATGGTCAGTTTTGGTTGACACTATCAGAGAGGATGAGGTTGTCTATTGGATTAAAGTGTTTGTAATATTTTGTTGCCCCATGTATGTAAATTGAAATAGAACAAAAAAATCAAAATCAATGTAATGCAGTACAATACAACATATAAAATACACCTGCATTCTGGTTGATGCATGATTTACTATTACTGTAATAGATATCTAAAAACAAAAGTAGCTTCTGCTGCTCAACTGCTGATTTGTTGGCGTGACATCTTCCAGGCCAAAGATGCCATCACCGCTGAGAAGCCAGAATTTACACAAAACAGACACTGTTAATATCTGCACTTTGTTTCCTAGTTCTCATTATCATAGTGGTTCAACCCACAGGTACTTTGGCCGTCGAATGCTGCTCTCCCTGTCGTCCCACCCCGACTTTGACAAGATCCTGGAGAAATATATCTCCACCAAAGACCTGCCGACTGTCAGAGACACCGTCTTCACTCTCAAGACAAAGGTACAATCATTTTGGTGTTTATAACATTTATGGAGATTTTGCTAAAGGTGGCACCGTCAGCTTACTTGGAGATTGTTGGGTTGTTTTTTTTAGGGTCTTGGTGAGATGCCCCAAGACACCCAGTCAGCCAGGGGTAGACGCTCCCTCCCAGGCAGTGGTACAGTCAGGGCCTCATCTCTCACCAGAGAGCCGCTTAACCAGACCAACAAGTGGGTGTAAATATCAATAGCACTGCACTAAACACTCCATTCAGCCTTTTAAGCAGAGGTGTAGATAAACACATAATGCAAATAGAAAGTACAAAGTTATTCATACTTTACTCACGGGTTTATAAAAATAAACCATTTGATATATTTTGCATCATCTACCTACAGGGAGACTAACAGCCATTACAGCTGTAAATCTCAGACTCAAAGTATTGCAGACAAGACCGAATACATCAATCAGATCTCAGGTCTGCTGGGTTCAAAGGACTTCAGAGAGAGGATCAAGGGAATCGACCAGCTAGCGACTGACTGCCAGCACAACCCCAACATGGTCATCAACAGTATATTTCCGGTTAGTACTTCAAATCCTATAAATATCTCTTTGTTATGGGTTTCAATTACCAACATACCACCTTGTTTCATCATGAAAACATCACCAAAGTGTCTCTCTTTCACATTTTGTTCCCTTCTTTCTTTCAGGTGTTTGATGCATTCAAGGCCCGGCTGCAGGAGTCCAACAGCAAGGTCAACCTGTACGCCCTCGAGTCTCTACAGAAAATCATCCACTCATTGAAGGACAACCTGTCCCAAGTGGTCAACATCCTGGTCCCGGCGATCGTGGACAATCACCTCAACTCCAAGAACAACGCCGTCTACTCTGCTGCTATCGGAGCTATTAATGCACTTATCTCAAATCTCGGTACTCGTTTTGAGCATTCACATATTCATATCTGATGGAGGTAGAATTAGAGGCTCAGGTCTAATTCTTGTTTGTTTCCATGACAGATAACATACTTCTTCTCCAGCCTTTCTGCACCAAGGCTCAGTTTTTAAACGGCAAAGCAAAGGTGGATCTTATCGAAAAGGTCGCAGGTATGTTTGTTGTAATAAATTCCGAACACTGTAGTTTTTGTTCTCTCCGATTGGTTTGTATGTCCGTCTGACCAACCCCTTTTTTCTTCTCGCTTTGTATTTCCAGATCTCGTGACAGAGCTCTACCCTCGCAAGCCCCAGATGGTGGAGCAGAAAGTGCTTCCCTTGCTGTGGCACCTCCTGGGCACCTCCACCCACAGCGGTACCATTCACGGCCGCGGCGGCAGCGTGAGGGGTGCTACCGCCAACCTGTGCCAAGCCCTTAACGCCCAGATGGGGCCCAGCCTGACTGAGTGTGCTGCCTCCCAGCCTGCCAATGTCCAAAAAGGTTTGAATGAGGTCCTGAGGACCTTGTCCTAAAGGTAAAACAGAATCCAAACACAACCTAACGTTGGAAGAGAAGAACATTTAACACTGACCTTACTTGAAGACAGAGATGTTCTACATTTCTTACAGTGCCTGCACTTTTATATCAATAAAGAGAAAGTCCTTTAAAAAGTAGGGAGCTCTTAATCTTATCTCAGTGAGATTTCCTCTGGTACAGAAGCATGGACAATTGTAACATACTGACATCAGGTCTTACACACACCCAACCTGCTCTCTTTGCACTTTGAAAAAGTAGCTCATTATCATAATACACTTGATAGAGTTTTACATTTTACCATCCTATGATTGTCATTACTTTTTTTTTTGTTCATAATCTAAACATGTACTGTAGACAAATCAGAGACACTATAGCAGAATGTACGATTGAAATGCACAAAAAGACGGGGGAAGAAGACAGGGACCTGAAAGATGTATATTTTTGCTGTTTCATCAGATGTGATGTGATATTTTCAAAATGTCTTATGTAGTTGTTTTATTTTTTTTGTGAATTGAGATTAACAAGAATATTACAAAATACTTTTGTACAGCTCAAATGTGTATTTGCACAGTATTAGCTTAATCTGTAATCGTATGCTGTATAATGGCACAGTTTCTAATTTATCTATTGCGTAATGGTTTCAAAGTCTTGTTAATGATGTGCTGAGTTGGTACCGTCTTGTCTTTTTTTTTTTTTTTTTTGCATGACCAAAATTTACTGGCAGGATCAAAATGGTTTATATTTTTGTTAAGGAGATGTATATGTACACTGATGCCTAGATCACGGTTGGGTTGGAACCAGTTCTCCCGGACGGGGACACAGCGTGAAAGGAAAAGGGAGTTTTTACTCCCAGCAGTTGCCTGAGAAAAGAGTAAAGGCCCAGATCTGATTGTGTCTCAGTATAGTGCCAGTCTTCAAGTAGCCTTTTAACTCATCTATTGTTAAATTATATTGAACTTGTTTGTGAACAAGAGGAAAGACAGATTGATATATAAATAAAGTGTTTTATTTCTGTAAAACCAATTTCCAGGTGACTCATTCAGATTTTAATGGGATTGGGAAAGGGGTTATTGAGAGGCTTTGACCGCATCTGTTAAGGTCTAATCTTGGCCGTTGCATTTTGTTTTTAAAGGTGAATATAGGCCTTTTTCGCAGAAGACATTTTGACATGTCACAGTATGAAAAGCACAAGTGTAAATAATGAAATAAATGATGGCTGAATTGATTCCAGGTTCAAGGTACTGTGCATGCTGGCTCACCGTCACTCTCACTGGAACACTTGAATACAACAGAGCCATCGTTAGTGTTATCAGTAACACCTGTGCTGTTCTTACTATGACGTAAAAATGTCTGCTGGGAGAAAGTTTTATCCAAGAAACACATTATATATATTTACCTTTATTCATGGGTCCATTTGTTGAATACACATGACATTCTTCACACGTTTTCTGTTGTTTTGACTCCCTAATTCATATGTAAAGCTAATGGAGAATAATTATCCCTTTTAATGTGTAAAATAACAGAAAAGTGCTGACTGGAAAGGATCTTTCGTGGAGTAACCAGAGTAGAAATGTATTATGTGACTGTGGACCCAAATGCTTCGAAGCTTCGACCGTTGCCATGGTACTTGCCCTCCAAATCAGTATTCAAAATACTTAAATAAAAAATTAATATATAAGTATGTAATAGTGATGTATAAATCCCAGAATAGCCCATGAAATAAGGAATAATCACACATTAATTTCAGACGTATAACGCTGTTTTTTGTGTGTATAGGTGTGTGTTTACAGTATAGTGTGGCAGTGGCACTGAAACATGGGAGATGGAAACAGAAGAACATGTCAGCCTGCCACGCTGCGTTGCGTTGCGCTTGCTCTGCGAATCTTTGAATACTTCTCACCGAAGCTTCGAAGCCAAAAAAATTGTATTGGTGACAGCCGTACTATCTATGGTTGAGGCTATCCAGGCCGAGGCCTTAGAAAAGAGGCTTAGAAAGCAGTAAAAAGTCTCATATTACAGTTTTAATAACCAAGTGCACCAATGCTTTGACATGCTTTGATGTCTCAGATTAATATTGGCTTGTCAGGGATTAAATATTATGGCCAAGGTACATCGCTGCCAAGTTTGGACTTAAATACAACGCAAATCATCAACTATAAAAGTAGCTGCCGTTTTTTAAATCAAACAGTACAGAGACTTATGCCAGCCGCATTAGGGTGGATGTGCCACCCAACAACACAGTATCATGAGAGAGAGAGAGACAAGACTCCCTGTGACCTACATGTTCCAGTAGGTGATTTTACAGCATTTCAGTATCAGGGTTGACTAGCTTGTGCTTTGGAGGGATGCTGCTACCGGGCCCTCATTCAGCCTAAAGGCAACCCTGATAAAGCATTGACAAAATCAAAGTTATTTTAACCCAACGCTGTCAACAAATACAGTAGCTGGACTGCACATTGGCCAAACATATATATACCATTTTACATGCAAGTTCATCAAACATACACTTTGCATCTTCTCAAATAGTCCCCTCTGAAATGCAGTTATAGCAAAGATTCACCCCGCTTTTATTAAACCCAGTCTGTATTAAACTTTAAAAGCAAAGCTATAAAAATGAGGGAGAGTATTCAGAACAATAGCAAAAGTGTCCCTTTTAAAGTTCTGAGCTAACCACAGTGGTGTTGTCTTCAAGGGTCACATGTGTCTGCTTTCTTACCTTTGCTAACAGACACATACCTTCTGAAATGATGCAAAAGACAAGGCATACTATGAAATCAACTTCTTAAACTGTCATGAAATGTACTTTTTGTGATGGAAACTGGAACACAAATAGAGAACCAAAAGACCTGGATTCAATTATTTGTTCCCAAATGATGTCACTAGTAAACTGGAGGCAAGTTAGCCGATGCCAAGAAACATGCTGAAAACTTAGACACAACATATTTCATCTAACTGTTCAGTAAACCCTCTGATCGTTTCTTGTGCCGTGAATGAAGGGTTTATGGTTTTGGTTTGAGTGTTCATTTAATGCTGTGCTGCTTTGAGTCACTATATTGTTCCCTCTGCTTCACCGACCAAATGGAAAATCAGCTCCTCCTCCTCCTCCTCCTCCTGTGGATCTTTCCATTCTGTTACTAAGGCAGCTGGATCAATGCCATGGCAACCTGGACTGGCTAGATGTTGGGAGAAGATGAGTGTGTGGTCGCCATCCTCCGCACCTCACTTTGTCAGGGACCAGATGTCTTGGGCAGGTCCTGGTTCTCAGCCAGGTGGAGCTTTTGTCTGAATGCGGACACGTTAAGGATTCACACACAGACTGTGAAACTGAAAATATTTTTTAAAAAAAGCAGTCTGCATCTAGAGTGCTGGGTGATTCCAATAAATATACAGTCAATCATTTAGGAAAAGGATACATGGAGGTGCTGAGCTCCTCCAGCTGCAGGAACAAATGGGCATGAGGTGTATCGAAAATAGAAACAGACAAAAATAGGACATGATGTTGTTGTACAGGGGACTAATCACCAACTGTGATCATATTACATAACAGCCTGTGCGTGTCAGCTCAATATTTGAATGGAACTCCCATTATCCGGCTATGTTGTTTACAAAAGCAACTGGTCAACTTCCCTTCTTATCTACACAAAGGAAAGTCACTTCACAGCCCATCTGCTCCGAGGCACAATTATCCACAACTGCTACAGCTAGCGAGTATTCCTGGTAGCAGGATCTGTAATGAGCTGAAGGGCTTTTTCTCACCTCCCTCTCACACAGCGCGCTGCAACTTCCCTTCAGCGAGCAGCATACCAGCCCCCGGAGCGGGTAACTAGGAGCCACACAACAAGCTAACAATAGAAACTCTTTCAAGGCATTCTTGGACAACACATCCCTGTTTGTGCCGGATAATAATAACATTTAAACATACTAAAAAAACTCTTGTTATATGATTCATCTCATCTCAAAACAGGCATATCTGCTTTACTGGAAGGTTCACAGCAAAAAAGTAAAAGGGAGTAAAAATAGGTTTGGTGCATACAATATACTGTGTGTCATGAGCTTCACTCATTAACACTGCATACGTGTGATAAATGCCTTACTCTCCTCTCCTTACCTATTCCCCTCATCAACTATTCCATGACACTTTGTGGGGAGTTAATAACTACACTAAGTGCTCCTGTGACCTAATCATTTAACTCTCTCCTTGTTTTATATTATATTGTTTTGGGGGAAGCGTAGCTCTGCTGTTGGGCGCTGATGTTGCAATGGAACGAACAATTGACTTTCACTTCTTGGCAATATACGTTCTTTGATCGAGCTGCAGTATCACGGTCCCGCCCACGCACCCTCCCGAACCAATCGTGAGCTAAGCACGGCCGCAGCTTGTTAGCGAGAGAGACTCACAACCATGACGTCTCACCCACCCTTTTTTAATAGCATCAAATAACTAATTAAAACCAAACTTATCATAAAAATGAGCACTTGACCATAAAATGTAGGAGGCGGGCTTTATGACATATATGCTGCAGCCAGCCACCAGGGGGCGATCAAGATGTTTTGGCTTCACTTTTGGGGAGCTGTCATGTCATCCATCTTTATATACAGTCTGTGATCAAAACAAACAACACAGATGAGGATGACCTTGTGCTGCTGCTGTGGTCTGTGCTTACGTTACAGAGCAGGTGCTCCAGGTTGTGGTCGGAGGCACACTTCCTCTGGTCCTCTGAAAGCTCCTCCACGTGGCTGTCCAGGCTGAAGTGCAGTCGTGCCAGCTTCTCCTGCATTTCACGCACATGCTCCAGTTGTTCAAAGGAGCACACCTTACCTAGAAAACCAGACAAGTGTGACTTTTCTTAAGTGTCACCTCTTTTGGTTGCAGGAGGATTACAGCAAAGTCAGAAGTATTTCCATGGCACCAGTATGTAAAAATAGCACCACACCTATTTGATTTCAGCCACTTTTCAACTGGCTTTGTTTTCAGCCCGTAACAGAATATTCCCTTGGTGGCCTTTCTAATGAAGGTCATCTTACCGAAAGCCTGTAGTTTGCCTGAGTGGAAGTCATTGAGGAGGTTGAGGAGGCCTCCCTCCATCTCTCTCACATCTGAGACGTCTGTGAGAAAGGAGTGCTGCAGGGGGGAGGACTGGACTACTTTACTGGGTCCTGCAGGCTGGGGGGCCCTGGGCTTCTCCTTGTGGGGCCTGAGGAGAAATAAACAGAAACATCACAATCATCCTTTCATAAGGCAGTACGAGGAAAATCTCCCTGTACCAGAATATTACTGTGGGTGGAGTATCTTTAACCCATTTTAACAGGATGGATTTACGAGCAGGGAGCAAAAAGTTTGTCCAGCAATTTATAGTGATTACGGGAGAGAGCTACTTATTTAGAGGGCAAAACCAGGAGGAATACGGATGCTTTGTTAAAAAAGCTCCTGCTCAATTCTTGAGCTATGCGACTCCAGTATCTAGCAATCCGATTGCAACCCAAAAGCCTTGATTGCACCAGATGCACTGCCTCCTGCCAACCTTCATCATTGTATTCATTACCTAGGTCACTTTCCCTATATTTAAAAGGTGAAATGCAACCTGCCTCATCTATTTGTGCTATTCCCTGAATGGCTTTTGACAACCCTTAAAGTGAGATTATGTAGTTTACAGGGGAAAAATAATGCAATCTTCCTCTTAAGGCTAGAAAACTAAGACATTATAATAGAAGACATTACTGGTCAGTTTGTTGATTTTCTGTTCTATTACAATGGGTTTAGCATTTTAGCTAAATACTAAACATTCGTTTTGCATTCACCCTTATCCAATAAGTGTCAGTTGTTTAGCAAAAGTTACATAGTCACACTTTAAAGAACAATTCTAATGTAATATACCGTATATATTATCAAAGTTGACTTCTTGTATTTTTAAATGTCAGTGCAAAGTGTAGAGTGTAGTATGTCTAATTCTGAGGCACTCCAAAAAGCTGGTAGTTGCTAATGTTCAAGACTATAAAACCCATTTTCTACTATACTCAGATGTAGCTGTGGTGGAGATACTGCACACTGTGATGTATGTGATCTCACAATATGTAATTTAGAGAGTTACCTTTGAAAAATGAATGAGATTATAGGACATAAAAAAGGGCAAAAGAACATTTGTAACAGCCGTTACATTATGACACAAACCTGGTTGTCTTTGGTGGCGCTACGACGGCTGCGAACACCTCTTTGGGCTGTCCCGGCGCTCCTATAGACCTCTTAAATTTGCCTCTGTTCTTGGGGGAGGGGGGCTGCGGCAGGCCGAGAGAGAAGGTGGCACTTTTGCTGGCAGGCATGATGGAAACTTTGCGGGGGTTGATGGGGGGTGGAGGGGGCTGGGGGAGAGACACCTTTGGGCTTCGCTTCTTGCGTTTATCTTCCATTATTATTATTTGTGTTTTAAGTGACGCTCTCTGGGAGGCACTGAGATGATGAGGGGGGCACTGCCTGCCTGCCTAGTGTACAGAACGTCCTGGAAGTTCAAAAAACAGCAGCCTTCCCCTCCCTGAGAGAAGGGCTCTGAGGAGGGTTGTGACTGTGCCAAAATTAGTGCTGCAGCTCAGGATGCTCCACTCTGCAAAAAAAAAAAAAAAAAGCATTTAATGATGATTTCATTAGTTTAACAGCATCCTCAGGTTATCACATCAATATATCTGTCACAGACAAATATAAATCATCAGCGTTAGTGGGGGGTGTGGAAGAGTATACCACTAAACTACAACCAGCACTGCTCCCAGTAGACCACTTACACACCAAAAACTGACAATAACCTGATATTTTCAGGTGGAATTTTATTTCGTTCTCACTGTGCAATATTATTTTCCACTTGTGCAATTGTGTTAATAGTCTGTTTATTGTCAATACTGTATATACTACTCCTATTTTTATACTTCCTTCTATTTAAATGGTTCAGATTTTGTTACACTTTTTTACTGTGTTAGCTGATGCATCTTGTTTTTTTGCATTATCCCCTTTGCTGCTGTACACTGCAAATTTCCCCACTGCGGGACTAATAAAGGAATATCTTATCCTACCTGCCTAAATGGGATTGCATTCAGATGAAAGTTTGAATCAGAAGCAATTTTCTGGCTTTTCTATCATAACACTTCCCCGGTGGTGTAAAAAGAGGGGAGTGAAACACTGGCCTAGAAAAATATTTTTAGAGCAGCCTCAAAGTGGAAAGACCGTGGAGAATATGTGTGAACTGAAGGACAGTTCTCCATTATTGCTTTGAGGACATTTTTCAACCAAACAAAATCGATTATATGTTCCACAAAATGATCAAGAAATCCAAACAAGCTACACTGCAGCAGCAGGCTTCTAGCTCTTACTACTTGAATGCACAGATGGGTAACATGAGGAGCGTGCTGTGTGTTATACAAATGGACCTATAGTGTACACAGCCTCTCAGACAAATGTCTGAAGGAGAAAATCAATACACTGCATTATTATTGAGACTTCCCTATTGTAGGATAGTGGTCTTTTTTTTTTTTTTAACTTAATTTTTATTGCAGTTTCAGCAACTTATACATCATCATCACATTCTTTCCCACTGTATTTTCATTTTACAGCTGTATCTTTGTTTTTACACATTTCACAACTTAAAACAAGGGGGGTGGGGGGGAGGACACAAACAAAAAAAAACAACACTTCATCTTAAACTATAATTTCAATTGAATTCAGAGAAAAAGGGAGGACACATACTGGTTCAATCCAAATAATTAAAATTAAATAAAGTAAAATAAATAAATACATTTAAATAAAAATAAATGTGGTGAAGGGTCGGAGGTTATGGAGGGGAAGTGTGTGGAAGGCTATGTGTTGTGAGGGTGTGTGTATGTGCTTAGAAAGATGACATGGATCAGGAAGACAGAGATACAAGTATGATCCAGGATATATAAAAATATTCAGATCACCGATCACTGTATTAGTATGATCATGGCAGGGCTCCACCTTTTAATAAATGTGTCTTTTTGGAGTCTTAGGGAATAAGTTATTTGTTCCATGTAGGATAGTGATCTTTAAAAGGTCTTATCTATTTACACTCCAGAAAAAAACAACTTTTACAGTGTGAAGCCAATTAGATGGAATAGCCCTGCAATAAATTTAAATATTTTACTATAAATTAAAAGTAGTATGACAAGACTTGTATTTGTTGTTCACTTATATATAAATATATATATGTGGTATGTTATATTGTGCTCATTGATATTAGTACTAACTATTACAGCAGTAGAGTGGTTGTTTATTGTTATATTAAGATACAAAGTGAGTGCATTCATCCCATTACAACGGGATGCAATCATTGTTATAATAGCAGGTTATCTCCTATTGTTATAATAATAGCTGTATATCTCCTATTGTTATAATAATAGCTGTATATCTCCTTAACACTGCGTCAGCCTCCGTTCAAAGTACAAGCCAAAGATGGCCACTACAGTAATACACAAAGGCAACTTTATACGCTGAAATCCCCTCTTTTCTTGGCTTATATCGACCCTGTAGTGAAGCTGCTTTAAGAATAAAATAGTGACAGCATATTGTTAAATTCAGTGTGAGAGAAGACGACGTTTAAACAGATTTATCGTCTAGAAATGACACAAAAATACGACTTACCCCATCAATTACGCACCAGAGAGCACACAGAAAGCGTCATATTTCTCCTCCCGCCATTTAAAACAGGTTTGTGTATCATATGAATGAACCTTTATAAAACCACAGTAGTGAATGTTGAAGTGTCTCGTGCTGCACCACCTTTAGTGTTAATGATACAATGTAGCGCGCTGCATCGATGCGTTCGGCTCTGTTGTGTTTGATCCGTCTTCTTAAAGGGCCAGTACACCACCGCCAAGAGAGCAGCAGCAGCCCTGCAGGTGAGTGGTTGGCTAGTGTCACTGTGTTTACTCTTCTGTCACACAGGTGCAGCCCAACAGCATGCTGGTGCTGAGCACTCATCAGCTGATGATGCAAATATCCTCCTTCTATTATAGCCTGGAGGGTTTGCCATAGTTAGAAGAAGGTACTACAAGTAGGCCACATGGTGACGCCAATGTTCTCCATCTTTCTTTACTCTCTCTGACATCTTGAAATATGACATACATTTCACACATTTAACCTTCATACGCATACACTTGTTTTTTTTTATAATAATAATAATAATAATAATAATCCTTTTTTGTATAGCACCTTTCTAAACCTTAGTCAACATTAGTTGATCTATTGGTTTATTTGTATTAATGATAATCTGAATCTGCAAAGTAAATATTAACTAATGTTGTCAAATAAATGTAGTGGAGTAGTGTACATTATTTCCCTCTGAAATGTATAAAGTAGCATAAAATGGAAATACTCAAGTACTTCAAAATTGTTCTAAATACAGTACTTGAGTAAACACACTTAGTTACTTTCCATTACTGTATGTTGCCTGAAATCAAGAATTTACCTCAAAGGGTGTTATAATCTGTACAGCATGCAACACCCCCTATTCTTACACTCTCAGCTCTAATAAGATAAAAAAAATACCTTTAAAAGGGGGAAAAAAGAAAAGAAACTTCAAGAGCAACAGAGGAGGGATCTGTCTCGAGCAGCTTTACAATAAATGTAATACTATGGATGGAGAGAAAGTCCATGATCATTCCAATTTCATAATTGTTCCATTTAATCACTGCTGAATATTCAGGGTTGAAATTTCAACACCACTAAATTTATAGTATTGGAATCATTTACTTTGAAAATCATCCATTTTAGTTAATTTGGTGAATGAATGTCTCCCTTTGAATTTTCCAGAGGGTGATTTCAATTTTTGCAATCTAAAAAATATGACTCATGTTGGTTTCAAATTTCAATTTCAACATTTAGTATTCAGTGGTGATTAATTAGAATTCAGTGCTAATAATCTTTGCTTCCATATCAATGCTAAATAGCTGGAAGAAAAAAACATTTAATGTTGTAATTCAGCAATCGTGCAACATTAAAAAAAGTTCTCAGCACTGAATAGTCAATTGGTGCACCTTGTCAACTGAAATCTACACCTATTTGCTGAGAAATAGTTCAAATTTAAAAGGCCTGTTGACGTCAGAATGGAAAAAACATTTGAGAAACAAATAAAACCAAAGCAAACCTTTAAAGTAATACAAAAATATTTCTTTTTATTATGGCGGGTCAGAACAAAAACGTGACACAAAATGCAGTTTGTAGAAAAAATACAGAGCTCTTAGGCATGTTTGTGTTGTTCCAAAGTGAATGCGACCAATAAGAACTCAAGTCTAACTGACTTTCTGGTCTGATGAGCTGTTGGAGTACGAGTATGCCTTTCCTAGCACTATTCTGTCTCTGAGAAGCTTGAAGAAGGCGTAGTAGTTGCTGAAGAGAATCAGGGCCAGCGATATCGTCTGATGCCACTTTTCTGAGCATATCAACGAGTAGAGCTGGTAGAATATCATGGCGCCTTCGAGGATGATGAGTATGTTCAATATTCGTAAAGGCTTGTTGAAGAAGAACTAAAGGGGAGGGAGAGAGAGAGACAGGATGCAGTCAGTCATCAGATAGGTGGTCGCATAGCCAGACCTATCTCCACAAAGGTCAGGCTCTAGGGATGTCAGACATTTAGTAGTCGATACCAAGAGCAGGGAAATTCCATGATTCTCGATACCATGTTAAAAAACAAAACAATAAATCCATGAACTTCAACATACACTCCTTTATTACCGTTTGCATTCTGTTTTTTTGTGAATTTTTTTATTAATTCCTGATGATCCGCCTCAGGGTTCTCGCCAAAAACGTAATTTTTACAAAATTACATTTGTATAATTCATGATAACGTTATAATTTACCTTCGCCTAATACAGATTTTTACTGAATAGAGCTTGAAGGCATCATAATGTAACTTGTGTACGTTAGCTGTTAGCTCCATTATTTAGCCAGCCAGCACTGTGCTGCCCACCGGCTGCTAACAGCTGACATTACTAGCTCTCCTCCTGCCAATTTCAACATGGATTTATTGTTTACAATGTAGCATTATCAGCGTCCCCAGGATGATGGGACGCCATTAGTCTGCGGTACAGTAGAAAAACGAGTATGTTACGTTTTCAGAATTTTGGCATCGACTTGGTACCAAATTATTGGTTCTCGTGACATCCCTATCATTATCATTCTGGTATAGGGGGCTTGTTTTTTATTTCTTTAAACCAATCACGATTGTCTTGGGCGGCGCCAAGCCCAGGATGCGTTCACGGTGGGAGGAGAATGCTGCTTGACCTACGCAGCCAATGGCAGACTTGTGCCAGCGGTCTACACATGAGTCAGACTAGCCATCTAGCCAAAGTATGTGCCAGTAGCTACCTTTTTAAAATACCACAAATATTTTACAAAACAGGCGGTACAGGAAATCTCTGGCCTCTAGAGTTGTTCTACAGGACCTGTTCATTTACGGATACTCACATAGAAGCGATAATGGGACACATCTGATGGAACTGCGACATTGTAGTGACCCATGGCCTTGTAGACGTTCTTATTATGTTTAACCAGGACTCCCTGTGGCCACATGTACTCCTCCGTCCATCTGTGCAAAAGAGAGAGACAGCAGAGTGAAATTAGGATTTGAAAAACACATCAGTCCAAGTAGACCTAAAGCCCAGTGATGAACCATGAGCAGTACATACATGTGCTGAAGAACATTGGAGCAGAGCGAGGGGTCTACTTTCTGCCAGCAGCCCAGGTGAGCTGCAGCTTTGTGAAGCAGGTCGCAGTATCGAGGAGGCAGCAAGTGCCTCATGAGGATGACTGACGTGCTGACGGACACCAGGATGAACAGCTCACAAGACCAGCGCTTGTCCACATACTGTGTACTCTGGAGAGAAAATATTAAAAAAAGAAGCGTTATTAAAGCATTTTAAATGATAAATGTTAACTTTTAAAAACGTACAAATTAAGAAAGAAATCGTTATGTCTGGATCTTGCCCAGACATTGTGGAAGGTCACTAGCAGGGATTTTGACTGATAACCAGATACAACTTATTTCAACACCATTCACTCAACAAATATTTAGTTAGATATCAGAAGATGGGACACAACACTTAATCCCTTTATTTACAAGATTATTCTTTGTGTGACATGTCCCTTCATGGTTGTCACTTGTGTGTCACGGTTGTTGCCATTTCCTCAGATTTCAGCCCACATAAAAATACAAAAACAAAAATGCATTTTGAGGAAACGATGAACAAGACGCCTCCTTATTTTTTTTATAAACAAATGCCTCTTCGATTTTAATAAAGTAGCAAAAATATTGATTCAGTTTCCAGTGTTCCCCGAAATTAAATATTCTCAAAGGACACATGCATAAAAAAATGCTGGTGTGCACAAATGAAAATAAATGGACAAAATAAAGCCTTAAAATGTTTGTCAACTTGCACATTAGGAAAAAACTTTAACAAGTGTTTTAAGTTTAAGTTTTTAAGGTAATCTGGCTTTTGGCAACCAACCAGTGGAGTGCCCAGTGGCAGACAAACCTACTTCCTCTAACTACTGTCAACATGTAAGAGGTGTAAGTTTGCGGTCTGCGCTGGTAATTAGCAAGTTCAGAATGCCGCAGGTGTCCAATTCTCCACCTCTTTCATGACTTCTGGGAAGTCACACCCTGATTGGCCAAAGGCAAAAATGCACTCAGCTGCACCCAACTTTCACTCAGGAACAAGGCCCCACACCCGATCACATCAGGTGATCTGAATCATTTGCTAGTTACCTCAGGAGTCAGCTAAAATGAATGTGGAAAAAACACATTTCATTAAAGAAAATGAAGATCCTCAGAAAATGGGTGACTGCTCCAAGTTTCTTACCTTGACAAACCAGACAGGTACAAAGGCCACATAGTAAGCACTGAGCATCGAGCTGACCAGCACTTCCTTCATCCTCCAGTTGAAGTCCATCTTCAGGTACTCCACCTCCTTGCGGATGAGATCTGGGGAGAGGCAGCATGCGTGAGTTGGCATGGCCTGGACGCCGTACAGCTGGCTGGTGTGCTGCTTCCACGTCTCCTTCAGCACGGTCAAGTAGTCCCTGCCCCGGCCCACGCTGCCCACCTCCTTGGAGCCGATGCTGGCGATGGGGGAGAGCGGACCTGCTCGACGGAAGTCACAGCTCAGCCGGAAGAACGGAATATACATCCCGAATCTGCGGGGAAACAACAGCTACGGTTAACTTTTACAAATCCTGATGCCCCATATCAACACTGCCAGAGTGGTTGAGCAAATTATCTCACATTGAATACAAACATTTGTGGCACAACAGTCTGCACTGATGTTAAAAACCCAAACAAATAAAGGCTCAGAGTGTCTTTGTGTCATCAGTTAGAACAGAAATCTCAATAACACCGCATCACATGAAAATTGTTTCCTCTTTTGGATTAATGTTGAACTGGACCACCTTCTGTACATCACTGCCTGTTAGGCGATATTCTGACGCCACTCGTGCTGAAAATGTTTGCAAGCAGAAACACCATGGATAACAGCATCCAAACATCATATAATGAATATTTGATGAAACCAAATGTTTCAATTGAAGCACTTCACTTGAAAGCTCAAGAGACAACAAACACCAGATCGCTTTCATCATTCAAATCAGGGTTCAGACTACTTTTAAGTGAGCACAAACTTTGACAACCATGAATGTACGACCGTGGCGATTAGATTCATGCTTCAAAAATCATAAAAGTGGTGTTCATTTGTTGAGATTATTTTATAGAACAAAATGTGTAAGTATCATAAATGTTTGCCACATCCAAAAGCCAATGGAAAAATCCCATTGGCTTTTTAATCGAGGGAAACCAGTGCAATTCTAACTTCAGGTTGGCCTACAAAAATGCTGAGTGTTCATCTCCGCACCACTCTATATATACAGCTTGTTTCAGGAAAAACAGTTTTCAAACTCATTTGATATCCTGCTGTATCAAATCCAGCCAATGATAGATGGAGACAATATGAACACAAACAAACCAGCAGGAACCAAAACAACTGAAGCTGGGTAACACAAATAAAATGAAATACAAGACATATGCATTGGAACTTTAAAATGTGTGTGTGTGTACGACACGGAAACATCAAAAACATGTTCTGTCAATTCAATACCAGCCTCTTTGTTGTCGCTGTTGTGGATACTTACGGGTAGCAGAGGAAGAGCAGGCTGAGCACCGAATAGGTTCTGAAGAGGTAAATGAGGGAGCGACACAGGCTCCAGCCCGTCAGCGTTAGCACGGCAAACCGAGCCATCACTAGAAAGATCGAATGAGGGAAGGAGAGTTTCCCACTCTGTGATGCCTGTGTGGAAGAGAGGAGGAGGAGAGAGACAGAATAGTCAAATGCATACATTTGTCAATACACCTTTATTCAACACAGAAACACAATCAAAGATGTGAGAAAGAAACAAAGCGCAATTCTTACCTCTTTAACAATTGCTGCAATTAACCTCCTTGCCAGTATGATGATTGTGAACACCAGCATGTTATAATCAATAAGGTGAAAGTTCTGTAAATAATAAGGTTGATTCAGGATTATTGCTCACATAAACAAATAAGCACAGCTCTAAAGTACAAGTTCAGGTCATTTCAATTTCAAAACAACAGCGATACAGTGATCTGTGGCAGACAAAACGACTGCTGAAAATAATATAACCAGAACAAACATGATCGTCAGTCAACAGCTGACCACTAAGTACTCACCAGTGATGTGTGTGAGGGAGGGTGTGATGGGGGGTACCACCACACGGTCTTGTAGATGTTGACGTAATGGACAAAGAGGGCGATGAGGTGGCAGAAGAAGAGATGGAGCTCGAACAGCACGTTGCGATCCACGGATAACTCGGGGATCTTACAGTGCTTCAGAGGAACCACCGTCTGCGCAGCCAGTGGGGGGCTGGACATGCATGTCCCCGAACCATTCCTGCAGACAAAACAAAGCCCTTTTTATCATGATGTGTATATATCATTCTGATAAGACACATCCATGTCACAGTGCATTACTGCAGCCTAGATGAGGGGGAAGTCTTTCAAGGCTCTCAGGTTGCAATGTTTGTTTCTTAAAGAGGACCCATCATGCTCATTTCCAGGTTCATACTTGTATTTTGAGTTTCTACTAGAACATGTTTACATGCTTTAATGTTCAAAAAACGCTTAACTTTTCTCATACCGGCTGTGCTGCTGCACCTCTTTTCACACTCTGTCTGAAAC
>CAKAOH010019536.1:0-45000 GCA_916701665.1 Sebastiscus tertius
GTCATTGTTATATTGCGTCATTTTAGTCCTCAATTTCTTTTCAATGCTGGACAGGAGAGAGAATAACTGCTCCTCTTCGCAACTACTGACGGGCAGAGTCATAAACAGCACGACATAAACATTTGGAAACACAGATTGCAGGCAACTATAATCCAGAATTATTCTTTTCAGTACTTTTGGGCATCTTCAGGTTTAATAGGTCAGATGGGTGCAGATGCCAGAACTTTGGCCTTCTCAATTAGTTAAGTGTTGGACTCAGATATTGCACAAATGTTTTTGAAAAAACTGGAAATGCGAGGAATTTATAAACTTGTAAAATATCTGCTTCCCTTGCTTTGCGTTCTTCTCTTAGCTTCCGTTTAACTCCACTTAGTGTCCCGGCGGTGCTTCATTTTGCATGACATGCAGTTGTCATCAGGTTGTCATGCATAAATTGACCTTATCGTGACCTCACATGTCACCTGTCTCATATCAAGTAAACACACTTTAATAGCAGTGCCCTCGAACGACCAGTTTCTATAGGCAACAGTTAATGGGAGAAGACATCTGTAGCCCACACAAGCTTCTCTTCCCTGAAAAAATTATAAGAATATGCTTAACAATATTATATCTGCAAGAGGTAGGCCCTTATAAACGATTAAAAATTGTTTTCTATGTTCATATGAGAAACCTCACTTGTCCCAGTTAAGGCCTAACACTAAAACATATAAAGGAGCGTACCGTCAAGTGATAGTCTACACCAGTGATTCTTAAAGTGGGGTCCGGGGAACCACAGGGTTTCCGTGGCACTCTGTCAGGGGACCCGCAAAATAATTTGCTATAAATTATAAAACTGTGCTGTGTCGTTAAAAAAGTGCATGTCTACAGATGAGGATCATTTGCAGCAATAAAACAAGCATATTGTGTCCATTACTCCCACCCACGTTAGCTTTTGGTCAATAGAAACTCTCATATGAGTGTGACACACAGCAATAAGTTCATTATTTTAAAACTGATGCTTAGTGACAGTCAGCTTTAGACTGGTAAGTTTAAATGTCTGGATTTATTAGGACTATGCCAGTCTTGCTTCTGTTCATTTTCTGAAAGCTTTTAAGATCAATTACTTGAAATGTTTAGGCTATAAATGCTGTCAGGTTGAGTCCAAATATAATTTGAATAAAATCATCCTCTGTTTAAAAGGTATAATATACAGTTAGTGGTATTAACATTCAAGAACGCTGCGAATGTCCCCGCTGTGTGACTAATAAAGGATTATCTCATAATCATAATAACAAGGGGTCTTCAAGAACTACAACTTGCAAATGCAAAGTTAATAACAGTTACTACACACTGGGCCCGGATGGCCCGTTCGGTAACCCACCCATGTGTTGAATGTGTGTCTCAGTTCTACCAATGGCATGTCAACAAGGGGGATTGGTTTGTCTTCTTAGATTCAGGGGCTATAACTGCTGTTGAGGCTTTCAGCCACCTTGAAAGTGCTGAACATCGCGCACCTGACACATGAAATAACACATAAGCACTCATATACACATACATGATCCCCGTGGTTGAAGGTGTGTCACAGCACGGCCGGGGGGATAGCTGCTAGCGTGTCGCTAGGGTGGACGTTAGCTGTCACACACACACACAGACTGATGTCTAGGCTAATGCCCTCTCTGCTTCTATCTGCAGGCTGTATGACGGACACAGATCTCTACACCGAGGAGCAGGTTTGAACGTTTCTGTCACTGAGATCTGTGTGGCTTCAATCTGCTGAGGCACAGAAACTGTCTACTAGAGAGCAGAGACGCAGGAAGGGTGTGTTTGTGGGATGGCTTTTGGCCTGTGTAAAATTTTTCCCAGTAAGTTATTTTATTCACCTACAGTATTTGATACAAATATTCACCTCACAAAGCAAGCTCCATACATCATTAGATCATGACTATGTAATTCTCCAGTGTATAATTGTAATTAATCATGTCAAGATGTAACATGACATAAAAGGCCTCCGAAGTCAGAGGTCTCTGTACTCAAAGATGCCTCAGGTAAAACTAGTAAACAACATACTATGAAGGGTAAACAAAGGGTTAATGAGAAGACCCCCATGGCCACCAGTTTCCATGCCAACATTGCCCTGAAACATCCCCAGATGACGTCATGTTGCTCCGTCTATGTTTCCATCCTTCTTTCTATAACTTCCTTCTTATTTGCATCTCAATCTCTTCTTCTTTCTTCTTTGGATGGCACCAGACCTCGGTCGTCTCGACCCCTTTTACCCGGCACCTCGTGGCCCCTGGGTCTCCTCTACAGCCCTGCACGGCCCCTTCACACCAGTCAGCCAGCAGCCATCTGTCTATTCATCCGTCTCCGTGCCCGGCTCATTTGGCCGCTCAGTAGGACTGTGTCGATTCTCCGTCGCTGGTGAGCTCTTCTTATCAGACCCATGCGGAGGGCCTAATTAGTCGGTGGGCTTTTGGAAGCGCCCGGCGGGTCCAGGAGCAGCCTGACATACGCCGGAGCTGGGGTTAAGAGGTGGCCAGCAGGGCCTAAGAGGTGGTCCGCTCGATCCCCCTCCAGCAAAGCAAAAATGGGAGTAGAGCAGATTGATATTGGGAGCATGAATATTCCAATGTTTGATAATGAGAGACAGTGGTGTCAAAGTTTCCTGTTGTTGGTCCAATATTGTCATTGTTACAGTTTGTTTTTGTTTACTGTGGTGTAACTGGGAGCCGACATTGTCCGCAGCACAAAGAACATGTTTCATTGCCCCGGAGCTAACACAGCATATTGGAAATTTGTTGAATTGAAATAACAAAATGTCAGCGAATAGTTTTTTTTTCTATTTTGGAAAGTTGCTTTTTGAAGCACACAAGATCTTTGTAACATCAACATGTTAAATGTGTTTTTATGCAGCTAAATTCTTTCTAGAACTATAGTATCTGTGTGTCAGTCTGCTTAATCAAGGCGTACAGAAACTTTGATTTAATATGAAGTCACCTACAGGTAGAGTGAGAAGATTTGAGCCTCGAAATGGAGGAGAGAATGGAGTAGGTGTTTCGGGGAGAGTAGATGGTGGATGGTGGATGATGGTGGATTTTGAGTTCACAGAGTGGCATTACCATAAACACCAATAAATAGAATTTCCTCCTCAAGCAAAATTGAAATAAAAAAAGTAGGGCTGTCATCGCGATAATGACACCTTCAACGCCACTAATTTCTTTAACGCATTAATGCAATCGATCTCTCAGAGCGCTCAGTAGGCTCAGATTTAAAGCTGAGTGAAGATACTGGTATCATATGAAACTGTAAAAACCTAAAGAATCCATTGGTACCAACCATCTCATACTAGCTGGTTGCAAAGGAGGCTAAATAACGCTCCAAATTTACGCTAAATTTTGGCAAGGAAAAATTAGCATGGCCATTTCTAAGGGGTCCTTTGACCTCTGACCTCAAGATATGTGAATGGAAATGGGTTTTATGGGTACCCACGAGTCTCTGTTGGGCTTGAGTTTGCCATGTTATGATTTGAGCATATTTGTTTATGCTAAATGCAGTACCTGTGAGGGTTTCTGGACAATATTTGTCATTGTTTTGTGTTGTTAATTAATTTCCAATAATAAACATATACATATATTTGCATAAAGCAGCATATTTGTTCACTCCCTGTTGATAAGACTATTAAATACTTGACAAATCTCTCTTTAAGGTACATTTTGAACAGATAAAAAATGTGTGATTAATTTACGATTAATTGTGATGAACTATGGACCATCATGCGATTAATTGCACTTAAATATTTCAATCAATTGATAGCCCTTTTAAAAAGTCATACTCACTGCACTCGGTTTTGAGGTCAAAACTGAAATTTCTTAAGGTAAAACGGATGAACTGGCGCCTAAATCGAGAGGTCAGTGCTGTGAGGTCAAAGGTCATAATGTTGGATGGTTGTAAATAAGGGAAACAAAGATGGCTGACAATGATAATCAGGTTTATCAAAGTTAATCATAGTTGCAGCAGGCTGAACAATGAACTCTGTGAAACTGACAAGGTGACGACAGATGAGGGGTGGGAAGAGAAGGGAAAAGGGAGTACAGGAGGGGCCGGGAATAGAGCGGAGGAGCAATTATAGAGAAGAAGAAGAAGAGGGGAGGAGGAATTAGGAGTAACAGAAGAAGAAATGAGACGGGGTTCAAAAAAAGATGAGGGGAAGGCAGGAAGAGGAGGAGGAGGAGGAGGAGGAGGCAGGGAATGAAGACCTCACTCAAACAATTAGGTCGCTTTAGTGATGTGTTATGTGGAAAGGGGTTTCGGGGTCACGTTGTCATAGTGCACAGCGGAATGATACATCTTCATGAGTGTGTATGTGTGTGTGAAGTATTGACATTACAAGGAGCGGGAGGTTATTACAAGACTGTCATTCCTCTCTCGTCAGGTCACATCACAGCCTCTGAAGGAGACAACCCACACATCCAAACCAACCAACCAAACCTCTAATGTGATGTGAGCACAGCCAATCACAGACTCCTTTATTTTACTTACCTTTCCTTAAAAAAAATCAGTGTCTGTACATTTTTTCTTTTCTTTCTTTTTTTGACAAAGACGGTGCAGATTTGTATCCACCCCCATCAGATCATTTTTGTAAACAGGTTTTGACACAAATCCAACAGTATCATCATTAGCCTTCAACAATGATACCTTGTTTAGATAAGATTTTGACAGGCCATGTCAGCAGACGTGGAAAATGATAACCATGATAAAATGTTACTATATTTACAGTAGATAGATATAAAGATATAAATTAATAAAAGTAGCACACTCCATCATAGTCCTTTGATGACATCAGATATAATGTTTCTCTGCACTGACAGCATGCAGTGATTTTAAAATACCCCAAATATGAAAGTAAGACAATTCATTATACTTGATACAGAACATGTAGATAAAAGCAAATCTGACATGTGTAAAATATAAAACATAATACGTTTAATTGTAGATATATGACGGGCAACCTGGTCTCACGGGAAGGCATATAAATTGCACGACATTACCATATGGATGCATTTCAAAAGTTTCAACATGTTAACAACATTGTTTGTGCATTGTTTGCATGTTGTCAACGTGTTGAAAATCACATGTATTTGAACTGCGTGGCGATATTACAAGGACATTCTGCATGTCATGAGGACGCTTTTTAGGCTTTTCGCATGTCATTTGTACAGCACGCAACAAAACTACGGTAATGTTCGCAGTTAGGTTGAGGCAACAAAACCACTTAGTTAGGTTTAGGAAAAACATCATGGTTGGGCTTCAAATAAGTACATAAACTAAGTAAAATACGTAACGAGACAATGTAACACAAGTACGGAAAACATGTCAAAAATGTCACAAACGTCTCGATCACCTGTCTCCTGGTTAAAAGTCATGTGTTTGTGGGACCCATCCACGTCTCCACCCGTCTGCTTAGCCTGTTCGCACGAAATGCCATGACAATGCGTAAGGAGGCTTAGCGTGCAATAACTTTGCCTTTCTTAATTTCCGCATGTCTTTTGTACTCCATGTATCCTGTACTGACTGCAATGTAAACATATCCGCGTATAAACGGCATGGTAAGAGTTAATGACATAGTATAAAAAGCGAGAAAGACCAGACAAGTTTTACTTGCGGACGTTTGCGTGGCGTACAAACGACACGCAAAAAGCGGCACAGAAATGAGACGCTTAACTGCTAAAATGCGTACTCATGACACATGGAATGTCCATGTAATGTGGTGGTATTTATACGCCTTCCCTTGAGACCGGGTATAAGCGGTCTTTCTCGCTTTTTCTTCTACATCACTAGCTCTGAGCACAGCATATTTACGTAAATGTGTTTACATTGCAGTCAGTACAGACTACATGGCGTACAAATGACACGCCAAAAGCAAGAAAGGCGTTCTTATTGCACGCTAAATGCCTTGCACATTATCGTGCCTTTCATACGCCTTCTCATGCGAACGGGCTGTGACGGGAGCTCTATATGTGCTGCAGACAAAGCAGACCTGGTATCCTCAGGAGAGTTAGTGTCTAAGTGGCACTGTGTGTTTCTGTCATACGTTTGAAGGCCTCTGAGCAAATTATTAGATACACGCACTCACACAGGTAAACAGACTTCCTCCTTCGTCTCAGCCGGTCAGAACTGTGTCTGGCTTCCCCGTGACGGGGGCCCAGGGTGAAATACAACACCAGTGAGGTAAATTAAAGAGATGAATGCGTGCGCTTTGGCTCGCTCAGTGACTTTCCCCCCCGTCTCGCCGCCACCATTCGCGTGGCTTAAGGTGTGTTTGTTCATACAACGAGGTCGCCCAATTAGCCCTCTCTCTCTCTCTCTCCATCTCTGTATCTGCTTCCATCTCACTCGTACTTCTTCTCCCTCTGTTCTCCCACAAGGCCCGTGGGCAGGTGATTATCAGAGACCAGTTCTTCCTTCAATCGCACAGATTTGAAATGACTGTGGCTATCGAGTTATAAGTGATTCCTTCATCTTGGAAACAAGGGGTGGCTGTTTTGTAGGGACTTTTCTGCATTTGTGTGACAGAATGATGTCATGGGAGATGCTGTGGGGTGAAGCTGCCCGTTAGTCTCACCGGGAGCTTTTTGTGTTATAGCATGACAGACTGAACAATTGCAGTAGTTTATTTTTTTGGTCGGGGTGAAGCTTTATTATTGTGTTGCCAAATCAGCACATGCATACACCCGCGCTCAAGGCATCTTTCCTAGACTTTACTCATCCTCCAACACCCTCTTTTTCTCAAATCTTTTCCTTTGCACTGTGTAAAAGTTTGGCTCTTCAGATGTGTTAAGATAAAAGAGTCGTGGCGATAGCCGGCTTTAAAGAGACTTGGTAGATTTTACCTGAGGAGCGAAGAGATTTCTCACACCTCAGCGTTGGAAGCTATGAGAAGGACGCGCGGGCACCATGCTGGCAAGGTGGGGATTGATTTGAAGGGAACGTCTCCCTTTCAAGCTTTCTTCCACAAACACACGCAAACACACACGCAGAGTCTCTCGCTTCACACACACACACTCGCAGTGATCATTCAGCAGAGACATGTGCAGGTGGCTCAGGAGAGGAGGCAGAGGAGAGAGTCAAAAGCCTGACTTAAATGAGAGGGAATGACCGCTGGCGCTGCTGTACGGTGTCGGGGGTTTGACAGCAGCCTGAACAGAGGCCACTCTGACTAATTGGGCTAATTTGGCAGCAAGGGAAGAAAAGGAGTCTCAAAGGACCAAGTGGCTACTCTTTTCATCATCTCTCTCGCCTCATCTGAACCCACTCACACTCTCGCCGGCTCTCCATCTTTTCCCGCTCGCCGGCTCCTTCACTTTGCTCTCCATTTCACTTTCTCTTTATCTCGCTTTAATGACCGCCCCTCATCTTCCAAATCAAGGGGATAGTGGAGCCATCTGAAGTTACCTGGCTGTCAAAGCAGCCCCTATCCATCTCACAGATGTATGTGGAAACACTACTCACAGGCGCATTAGAGCGGGCCTGCAGTCAAGATACGCTGCTCGCGGTATATAGTTCGTCTAGCTTTGCGCTTATTTATCCTCTTCTGTTTTTTTTTCCTCCAGAACAAAGCTGCCAGCGTGCCCTGCGAGCTCGGTGTTGAGTGAAAGATTAGCATGGCCAAGTCATCTAGTGAAACATGATACAATATACAAAAAAATACACACACCCTCCTGGAAAGCGGCACCAAGTCAGAGTACATGCCAAGGAAAAGATAATCTGCTTTGTGAAGGTTCCTCAAGGCAGCGCGAAGACTATTCTCCTCCAATATCAATAAAACATACAGGCAATACATTACGGAGCCATGTTTGGTGGCGGCGGCGGCGGCGGAGGTGGTGGTGGTGGTATTCTGAATTTAATGCATTACAGCTCCTCTTCTGGGTTTTGATAGGGAGGATTCATATTATTTTTCTCCTCACTCTGGAGATGAATGATAGTCTATGTGACATGTTTCCAGAACACCCTCCTCTTCCTCCTGCCTTCCCTCCTCGTCCTCAGCCCTTGGCTCTGGCAGACTCACTGGTCATCTGCACCAGTGGGATAAGGGGGAAGAAGGGCGAGTCTGAGACACAACATATGTTATTCGCTTTTCCAATAGTGTGATGCCTCGCAGGGAAATTTGTGCTATCGCATTATGACACAGAAAATGAAAGAGGCTCCATTGTGCCCCAAGATGGAGTACGGACAGCCAGAAATAATATCTAGAATGTAGACATTGGGGGCTGGTGACAGCCGGACTGCATGGAGACATCACAAACAATATATCTGACTTCAACTTCAAAAACAATCATACCAAAGATAAAGAGAAAAAAAAAACAACAACACTTGCAGAAATATGTGTTTGGAGTCAAGGAGGGATGGGGAGGAAATTACAAATTGAGTTCTTTTGTTCTTCTTTGCTCTTCTGCGTCTGTCGTGTTGAATTTGTGCACGGATAAAAGAAAAAAATTACATATCAATATGAGCAGGAGAATAATAGATGATGTAAGGTTTTGAGATAGGGCTGGAAAACGCCTGCAGCACATTATTCCCAGCCCCAGCCAGTCACAGTTTCTGGCAGATTGTCACTGTTTGCTATTCTTAGTGGTCGCTTCTCTAAAAGATTAGCCCACTTAACAAACAGACATGGATCTGCAGATGAACAAATTACTACGTTTAAAGCATTAATTAAAAGCACGTCCATACACCAAACAAGCGTACAAAAATAAATATGTAACTAAATACATCATGCAAATATTGTCATGTGCTATTCTCTCTCCTTTCATGCCTGGCTCGTAAAAACAAGAGAAAGTTCAGAGTTGAACAAAATGGCAGCGTGCCCGTGCACTTGAAATTGCAAAGGCCTACTACGGCAGCACACGTGTAATCCTTGTACTTATGCACATATGTAATCGCGCAGATATGACATACATGTGCTACACGCTGGGATTTTTGAGGATAATCACTCATAATCACCCCCATTTGCAAAACACGGGGTGCGATATATATATATAACCTGAAATTATTCACGCTCGTGTATCAGAAAGCTCAACACCCGCATTGTGCATTTATGCTCGCAGTAAAGACTGTAACACCCATGAATTTACAATCACTTTAAAACGTGCCGCAGTGTGAAGATTGCACGTCGAGTTGTTGTGTGATCAGTGCAGCGGCATTCACAGCACAAAGGGGGAGGTCAGGAGCTGTGGACACGCAAGCATGCACACAAACACACAGATACATACATGAACACACGCGTTTATCACTGGTGGACTCAGTGGGGGGTGGACTGCCCCTCTTGGTGCCTCCATGTTCGAAAGAAAAGCAGCAAAAGTGCCCTCTTGGATGCCCCATGATAGATAAAACATGATAAAGTGCCCTCTAGGGTGCTCTTCCAGTAGAGAAAATGGTATAAAGTGCTCACTTGGATTGCCCTATGGTAGATAAAACATGAAGTGCCCTCTAGGGTGCATTTCCAGTGGAGAAAACTAAATGCAGTCTACTAATGGGTGCCCTTAAATGGAGAAAACATGACAAAGTGCCCTCTGGGGTGCCCTTAAATGGAGAAAATATGACAAAGTGCCCTCTAGGGTGCCCTTCCAGTGGAGAAAACATGATTAAGTGCCTTCTAGGGTGCCCTTCCAGTGGACAAAACTAAATGCAATCTACTAATGGGTGCCCTTAAATGGAGAAAACATGACAAAGTGCGCATAGGGTGTCCTTCCAGTGGAGAAAACATGATAAAGTGCCTTCTAGGGTGCCCTTTCAGTGGCGAAAACGAAATACAGTGCACTAATGGGTGCCCTTAAATGGAGAAAAACAAGATAAAGTGCCCTCTGGTGTCCTTCCAGTGGAGAAAACTAAATGCAGTGCATTATTGGGTGCCTTTAAATGGAGAAAACATGACAAAATGCCCTCTAAGGTGCCCTTTCCAGTAGAGAAAACAGTATAAAATGCCCTCTTGAATTCCCCTATGGTAGATAAAACATGATAAAGTGTTCTCTAGGGTGCCTTTCCAGTGGAGAAAATGCAATTCAGTGCACTAATGGGTGCCCTTAAATAGAAAAAACATGATAAAGTGCCCTCCAGGGTGCCCTTTCATTAGAGAAAGTAAGATCAAGTGCCCTCTACAGTACCCCTCCATTGGAGAAAACATGATAAAGTGCCCTCTATAGTGCCCTTCCAGCAGAGAAAACAATATAATGTACCCTCTAGGGTGCAATTAATTCAGAGTAAATATGATGCAGTGCCATATAGGCTACCCTACATGCTAGTAAACTTTATAAGCGCTGGTGCCTCACCGCATGCAGCTGGTGCCCTTTTAATTTTTTTCGGACATGGTTATTCAAATGTACAATATTTTAACACCGCATACAGTACCTACTCATATACTGGCATCTTCCATGTGAAACAATATACATTAAAGAATTATACAAGTCCTTTAAATACCTAGTCATGTGCATATGCCTGTCAATTTTGGGGTTTGGCATAATTGCAAGTACTTGTTTGCTGCTGCAGCTCACATGCGACTCGGTATCTAGATAAATGTGAGAGGAATAAATAGCGAGAACATTGGAATCGGGTGGACCTCAGAGACGCTTTCTAACCCAACACTGAAATAACATGTTTGTACACTTGCAGCAGGGAAGGTCAGGCAGGACTGAGAGATACACAGGCACAACAACGCAGAGGCAATAAACACACGAGCACAAAAGAGGCTCAGCAACAACGCGGGTCATCTGCAACGATCTCGGAGCTGCGCGGCCAGGGTTCTCGCAGCAGGGGATCTACGGGGCCAGTCAGTCCTCCACAACAGTGCTGCACTGCCAAAAGCCTTCGTTTAGTGTCACAGCTCTGAATTTAGCAGAGTCAAACAGGCAGGAGAGGAAGGGAGGAGGAGAACCAGAGAGAGAAATAAACAGAGTGAAAGGAAAAGAGAACAAGTACAGCTATAGTCTGAACTTGTGGTGATAACACATAGACATAAATGATTACTTATTGATTTCAATGTGATATTCTCTGATTGTGATTCTTATCTTTTTGGGGGGAAATACAGATTACCTCAGTTGCTCTATTATCAATAATCACACACAGGAAAACCAGAAGTTCTGATGTTATAAGAAATTGTTTACACTGTTAATGTCAAATGGGTGTCTCTTTTCCACTTGCCCAGGCCAAGGCCGGCTTAAGGCATAGGCGGTCGCCTAGGGAGACACTTTCTGGGGGCGCTGGTCGCCCTCTAAAATATATCTATCTATATATATATCTAGATATATATATAGATAGATATATTTAAATGACAGTGGGCAGCCTTCTGGATTTTCTGCATTGAGGTGACAAATGAACAAATAAATAAATAAATACACTTTTCACCCCTGTAACTCTTATTCTCACACATATTTCATCTGCCGACCGCACTTATTTTTTAATAACAGTATAAATTGTAGTTAAATTGACTAAACACTCTTAAGCCAACAATATCAGGGACCGTTTTTTTATTTATATTATAATACAGTTATTTATGAAAATATGAATCTTAATTTTTGTCTTAAAACCATTGTGACGTCTGATGTGTGTTGCGGTTTACGGGGCTATAGGGTTTGGGTTCTGGGGCTTTGAACCCTAACCCTAACCCTAGAGCTCCAAATCCAAATTTTACTGAAGGCACCAAAAGTGTTAGAGCCGGCCCTGGCAAAGGCTGAATTAGGCTCCTGAAAGACAAACTGTCCTTTGCCGAAAAGATAAAAATGGGAAGACTAGGAGACAAAAAAATCTGGCTGCAGCTCCCGCAAAGGAGGCAAGAATGCCGGCGAGGGAAAGGGGTGATGAAGAATTAACACTTTGAGGTGTAATACTACTGTTAGCACAATGCAAACACAAACACATATTAAGGATACATGATGGCATATTTGACAACAGTCTTTTGGGAATTCAGTTCAGCGGTAACCCCCACAGACAGCATACAATAATACAAGTAAATGTCTTTCAGGTGCACAGATACACACATGCCGACACACCTTGTCTCCACCCCGGCTAACCACCCACCCAATCACTAAGCATCCAGAGCAACCACTCCCACCTCTCCTCTGCACCTAATATCACTAGCAACACACACACACACACACTCTCCGTGAAGGCTGCAGTCGGCCCGACGCAGGCAGGTCTGGGTCACCCCCTCGCCTGTCTCTGCAGAGACGAAAGGGACAGATGTGATTGGCTGTGACACATCCTTGACGAGTAATTGCTCTAATCACTCGACGGCTCACGACTCAACCCCCCGCCATCCACGTCTTCCCCCCTGTTCGTTTGCTCGTCGGCGTGGTAACGACACCGTGGTGTGGGCGGACCGATGGCTCTCTTCTTGAGTCGTCCTGTGATTATCAAGGCTTCAACATTGACACATATACGTAAACGTCTACAGAAAAACGTGATCTCTTGGAGTATGGGGAGCGCTCCCCACTTTTTCCACCCTCCGCCTTCAACTGTCACTCTCTTTTTCTTCTCCGTCCATCTTCTCTTTACTCGTTACATCTTTCCTCCTCTTCTCTTTCAGTCTACATGTCAATTCTCTGGTGTCTCTCATTCTCTGAGGCCAGGATAAGCTACTTTGGATTCAACAAAGAACACTACGCAATGCTAAGTTAGTCTCCTTCTAAGGCTCTATATTGAGAAACAGCACATTTACATTGTTGTTTCTGCTGGAGCAGCAGCTTGAGGTCTCTGACTCTCTCCTCCAGCCCTGTAAGAGACAAGAATGGAGATAGAAACTGTCTGTAGTAACTGTGCCAGACTTTGCAGTGAAGCAGGCCAGGAGAAGAGAGCAAGAGAAGGGGGTGGGGTGATGGTGACGGGAAAAGAGGGACGTCTAGATATCCGACCACCCCCCAATCCAAGAGTAGCCACCCCCACGCCTCCTCACGCCCACCCAGACCCACCCTCCCCGGAATAAGAGACCATCAATTAGGGCCAGTGGGTCCGCGACCGTCCCTCAGCCTCCCCACCGCTCCACTGATCTGCTGCTCAACCGGTGCAGCGGAGACGGAAGAGAAGAAAGGAGGAGGAGAGGAGCTATAGGTAGGCCTCTCGCTGTCATCTCCACTCATAGGTAGCACTGCATTCATGGCCCTTAATTATATGTGGGTTGTCAGCACTGGTAGAAAACCCAGCCTGTGAGTGAGAGAGAGAGAGAGAGAGAGAGAGAGAGAGAGCCTGGGCCGTGGGAGAGTATAGTTAGTGAGATTGGCGAGCGTGGACGAGACAGAGATGACAGGCAGGCTACCCGTTCTGCAACAGCGACGAGTCCTCCATCCTATCCCACCCCCCCCACCCCTGCTCCGGTGCTATTGTCCCCGGCTTGACTGGGCCAGTTGACTGGGAAGGTGAGGTGGAGGCTCCCCGCTCCGTCTCTCTGCGTAATGATGGGGCTGTCCGTCTCGGTCAGTTACCGCTCGCCTTCAAAACAGAAGAGCCCCAAAAAAAGAAATCGATATAATGCATCCCCATTTCATTTTTTTTTTCTTTCCTCAGTTGATTTGTGTGTACTTAGTCACGGCCACTGCACACATAGTCTGGCTGTCTTCAGACAGGTCGGTAATATGTCGGATTTTTCCGGTCTGTTATTGCTTTATTGCTTCTAAAAACACATAGAGGTTATTATTATTATTATTATACCACAGCATTGGATAACATTTGACTGACACTAACATGGTGGCCAATCCGATGAAGAAGCAATAACAGGGCAGTTTAGAAAAATATGAGTCTGAATGTCCAACGGATAATCATCTTATAATAATCCTGTCTTTATCCAACCGAGAAAAAGTTAATAACATGTTAAATTAAAACGCTCTTTTTTTATTTCTAAATGTAAGAAAACATAGCAAGTGAAAGGTTGAATATTCAAAGAGGTGCCTCCTATATACAATTCCCAGTACACAGTCGACAGAAAAGAAGCTTGCACTGTATTTGACATTCATTTTGATGAGTGACAAGACTAATAAACAGGACATCCTGGCTAAGTGTTTCGAGGAAGTGAATTTATATCTGGGGCGATACACATCTCAGCCGCTCTCCTGTCTGTAAGTGGATAATGCCGATAGGAAATTAACAGAGGCAGGAACCCTAAATGCATATGTGTTTGTGATTTTAAGCTGTGTTTCTTTGTCTGGTCCCCTCCGGGCTCCACCAACATAGTCCCCAAAAGTTAAAGTTATTCAAAATCAATAATGCACCATACACTGTATATACTGTGGGCCTATATCACACACTCTGTTGGTTACTGTGGATTGTTTTGTATTGTTTGTACCATGGGGGATTGAGAGTGAGAGACAGAGATTAGTACTTTTTAGCATTTGTTCTTTGTTGAAAGACAAATATATATTTAAATTCCACAGAAACTCAAACAGAAGATGATAAAAGATGACATAGATGACGTACTATATGCTATCTTTAAGGAAATATTTGCTAGACGAGAAGGTCAATTTGTCTGTTAAATGTGAACCTACCTAGCCAGAAGACCATTATTAAGACTTACTACACTAAAGTTTGCAGGGATTCAGAGTTGTAGGAATCATGTAGGTGGTGACACCGGCAGTTTATTTTTCTAAAATTTCACATATGTCTGCTGGAGATTTTGACAGTAGGTAGGAGTTTTGACCAGAGAAACAAAAACAATGCAGTCCAGCAGGGAAAACCAAGGCGATTTGTTAACTTTGTTTTAGCCTAGCATGCAAAACTAAGTTGGGCCGAAGTCCCTCCCATAAATGCACTCAACATTTAGTGTTTGGATCTGGTTCAGCAAACAGTTTGCCATGTTTTGCCTCAGGTACGTTTGGGAAACACCACTAGATCCTATTGAGAGTGACGAGTCACGAGTGATTCCACCTCCTCAGCCCTCGAGCCCAAACAACAGGCCCCCTTCAAGACCTTCAGGGGCTTGGTCCCAGAACAAGGAGGAGAGCACCTGAGACCGGGACAGCTAATAGCATCCACACACACACACACACCATGCTAACCACGGTCAACAACACACATGCCGGGAGACTGCATTTCCAGAGTAGGTCACTTTATTTGTCTAAGTGCTTGTACTGTATATCATAATGCTCTAACAAGTGTTGGACTGCAGAAAGTATCCATTAAAATTCATCTACCAGGAGTCAACTTTTAAATCTAGCAGTTAGACCAACCCTAAAAAGTCAAAGCCCACACAGGATAAACTAAAGGTTTTTTCTCGAAGACAAACCAGTTGAACATGCTTGTTTGGTGTGAAGAAAGCAGCATTTTAAACCAGAGTAATGAAACAAAGAAGCCTACTGGGTGGATTAATGTACAAATAATACAAACTAAATGTAAAGCAGATGAAAATTAAAACTTTTCATCGATGCAGAATTTAGTGATGTTATAAATTAAATCCTCTTTCTAGGTGAGGAATAAATAAACCCTCTATGTATAATCTATTAATCGTGGTGCACCTGTCTGAGTGTCCATTAATGGCCAATGGTTCAGAGTACAAGGGCTGACGTTGACCCTGATAGAGTCAAATGAAAGTTGTTAGTGCCGGGTCATTACACTGCTAAACTGGGGTGTCACACAGAGGGCTATAGGGGAGATGACATGGGTGGACGTCTTTCTTTCACTCCCACACAACGCCATATCTATCTATCTATCTATCTATCTATCTATCTATCTATCAGCAACTCAAGTAAATCTGCAGAGTTGCCTAAATAGATATTTTGCTGGATTATCTATTTTTCACTCAGTTTGATGTTTCTTAACAGAGCAATCTGACAATAAAATGTTTCATGTAAAAGACCTCAGTCAAGTTGTTACCAGGCCATTTATAGGTGTTACTGTTCGCTATAAGTACCATCGATGTGGGTCAGTAGGAGCCTACTATGCCTACTATGTTGTAAAAGTGAAAACAAAACTTAAAACCAACACAATCTAACACATAAAATTGAATGAAATGTTATGTTTTGAACACAGACAAAAGGTCTTCTTTAGGTTTAGGCAACAAACCCACCTAGTTAGGTTTAGGCAACAAAACTACAACTTCTTTAGGTTTAGGCAACAAAACCACTTAGTTAAGTTTAGTGAAAAACATTGTTTTTTGGCTTAAAATAACTACATTTCAAAATTGAAAGTTAAACTTACAGTACTTAACGCCTCCTGTGTAAAAACTCTGTATTTTATGTTCCATCCCTTACCCCCAACCTCCAACCTATATGGAGTTTCATGCTGTCTACAGCGCCTGACTTCCACTTCTGCTCCTGTCCTAATTACTACGGTCACTAGAGGTCGCTGTCATGTTCTTTTATACCTTCTTTCAGTGATCGACCATGTGAGTATGATAAAACCTACTATTGGGTGCAGTAGGCCCCTATTGACTCACATCTATGGTGCTTATAGCAACTTCTAATTTTAATAATTCATTTTAATTTTAATAGCTAGGCAACAGTCTAATCGGCTGGTCAAGTCATGTCATTTTGATCCATTTTAACTGGTGTTTTTACAGTAATTGTTGTAAAGTCCATTGACGCAACTGTCCATACGTCAACACCAGCATACTTTTACTTTAAATTTGTGTGTACGGAAATGTTCAAGTGGAGTCAGCCAAGAGAACTTTGGTATCTTAAAGTCAGATGCCAAATCAATAAGTCACACTAACTTCACCTTATTGCAAAGTCAGAAACAACATTTCACTCTTGGCTATTATATAACAAATAACTCTTTCTGCGTGTGAAAAGCCTCGGAGTGCTATCTTTTAAAAAAAAAAGAAAAAAACAATCCCTGAAAACAGAGCAGCAACTTTCCAAGAAGAATAGATTCACCCTCGCTCCCCTCTCGCCGTGTCTCTTCCTCCTTCACTTCCCTTTATTGCTGTTGTTAGTCTCCTTAGTTTGGTGGCTGTCCCTGTAAAGCCCCTCAGCATGTTGCTGCTTCAAAGGCATCCCAGAGTAAATCAAGACCGGTCAAGATTAACGGCGGCAAATTATTCATGAGCCCAAGATCTCCTGGCCAGGAATAGCACAGAGTGGCCTGGGCTACGTGTCACAAAGCATCGGGGTTAAAGAAAAAGAGCACACACACACAACACACACACTCTCTCTGATACCGCTGCCACCAACACAGCTAAAATGAAGTGTTTTGGTTATTCACTATGTACACATTTCATCTCTAACAGCCAGAGGGAAGGCAGGAAGGAAGAACGGGACTGAGCGACACCAGAGGTCAACAACCGAATGCGGTTATACTCACATTTTTACAAGCATTACATCTGCTCGCTGATAACCAATCTCTGTTTATGTAATCAATAAACCAACGCAGTTTCTGAACGGTGAGGGATTTCAGCAACACAATTACCGGCTGCCTGACTGGCTGAGTCGAGCGGATGTGGGAACAGCAGCCCCAATAATGCAGTCAAGGCAGGGGGAGCTCGGAGGGAGTATCCGTTTAGCAGTGACCGGCCTCGGCCTGCGCTGATTCCCCCGTAATAGGCTTTGGGCTCGGCTCCCAACGGAGAGTTTGGTTGACAATCTGACAAAGTTATCTCAAGATAAATGGGTTACGGGTCGGAGGCGGCGGTAGGGGAGAGAGAGAGAGCGACTTGACTTCTCTGTCAGTGATGTTTTGATGGAGGATGTGTATAGCCGCGAGCGCCGGCGCTAGCAGGTCCCCCCAGGTAGATGGGAAGATTGTCTTTGGCTGTATCTGCAAACAGAGCACTGCTGTGTGTGTATGTGTGTGTGTGTGTGTTTCTCTGTCTATTGGGAAATCTGATAGCTTTATTAAGAGGGAGATTTGCAAAGACAGGACACAGTGCATGTGAAGCGCCACCAGCAAGCCCAGAGAAACCTGAGGCAGAGGTCACAAGTTCAACATTTTAGACGGACAATTTCTGGATGGGCAACGTTGATACGCCTAAACAAGCGGACGCTCCGTATCAGCCGATATCATAAGCCATTTAAGTAATAACTGGGCCTGTCTCTCACACACATGCAAGCACAAAAGTTCTCTCTTCTCACACACACACACACACACACACACACACACACACACACACACACTCAGCGTACAGGAGAGCACCTATCGCCAAGCCAGGCCTCGTTTTACCGTTTAATTCCCCAGATAAACAGACTTTTCTCTGATCCTGTCAGTCCGCGTTATCTGCAACGCTGGTCAGCCGGTCCGCAACTGTGGAGCAAATTAGGCCCCTAAATGTCAAAATTGCTGCACTTTATTAAGTTAATTAGAGGCTGAGTGTACACGGAGGCCGGGAGAGGACGACAAACACAGACAGACAGAATGACAAACACTGAGGAGCGCTGACAGCCACTGCAGAGGATACAACACGATGCACAGGAGCACAAACACACAGAATTATATATAGACATATATGCATGCATTGATTTGTACTGTACAGATAAACAGTCACACATACAGTATGTACCGTGCAGTATACATACTATTTGTGCAATGAAGCAGACACTCACAGGCGCTTATACACACATACAAAAAAATTATATTGCGTAATATAGCTTATTACTTTAATACAGTCCACTGAAATTAAATACTATAAGCTTGTGCACCTGCGTGTTAGTCATTACTGCAAATGTGGAAGTGATATCATAATTGACTGCATATTGGGGATAGATCTGGCCAGTAGAAATACACACTACAAGGGCAAAATATTTACAATATATTGCCGTCACAGTATGACACTCAACCGATCCATAAGGTTAAGATTAAAGAATTTACAAGTTAGTAAAATAGCTAAATTAAAACGTGTTCATCATCAACACCACAGTGAAACTTTCTGTCTAACTTTGATTTTTACTTTTATTCTTATAGCCTAAAATACCATGTTTAAACAGCCAGAGCACAGTTGTTTCAATCAATTGATTAATAGGTCTACTTGAAGATGAAAATCCACAACATATATTATTTTTCTCTGATCTTATTAAAATCGTATATGTAGAAAAGTATTTAAAGGTGCAGTGTATAGGATTTGCATCTAGTGAGGTTGCATATTGCAACCAACTGAAACTTCTCCCGTGTGCCAAGCATGTAAGGGAACTACGTTGGCCGATGCGAAAACGTGAAAATGTGAATGGCCCTATCTAGAGCCAGTGTTTGGTTTGTCCGCTCTGGGCTACTGTAGAAGCATGGCGGCCGGCTCCTTATGTAGATATAGACGGCTCATTCGAAGGTAACGAAAACACAACGATTCTTATTTTTCAGGTGATTATACACTAAAGAAAACATACTTATTAATATTATATTCCATTTCTGCCAATAGATCCCCCTAAATGCTACACACTGTTCCTTTAAGTGGGTACCCTTCCCTTTGCCACAAACTGGGCAGCACATTTGAAATTGGTGAAACCATAAAGCATTGTTATTACACCAAATATGGAAATTGTGTACGTTAGGTGGGCTATGCATGAACAAATATATACTCATTTTGTTTGCCAAAGGTGTACAGTATGTTATCTTAGTGGTGTTTGGGCTCAATTAGATGCAGTAGAGGTCTGACTCACAGTTTACAGTATACCCGCCTACCAGCCAAAAAGCCATTGGAATATATATGAGAGTTTCTTCTCGGTAACCTACTACCAATCTACCTACCACGCTCAGGGCAAGCTCCAGCCTTTTGGTGTCTTAGCCGAAATTCAGATTTGAATTTTTTTTTTTCGAGAGCAACCACCACCCCCCAGAAAGTGGTGCCCTAGGTGACCGCCTACTTGGCCTATGCTTCAAGCTGGCCCTGAGTACGGTGTACACCCACCTCATCAATGACCACTACACAATTGTGTGCTGCATTCAAATTAATATCAACACCAATCACAGATATACAGCAAATGAAAATACGTCATATTTATTGTTTTACAGCTGAACTAATGAGTCAAAATCATGTTTGTACACAATTCTCATAAAATTAGAAGAAAAGTAATGAAGTATCAAGGTGATAAAACAATGTTAAGTATGTTGTTTGAGCTTTTTAAAGAAGGCCCTTTGAAGGGTCTCTGGTACCCCAAGCAGAACATTAGGGTTAAGATAATATGACCTTAAGAAGATTTACACAGACACTAGGAAGGAGTGAAAGTGTGCATAAACTATAATCCTCACTATTCTCAAAATCATGAGGCTTGATAACTCCTATTATATTATCACACTCTTCTGCTTTGCTTTATTCACATGGAGATTTTAGCAAGCTTCTTTTCTAAACCTGTTCAATACCCTTAAATCTGCATTTTCTAAACCTCTCCACCATCCCGACACTTGAAAGCGAGCCGCTGATCAATGCTTTGCAGACTGTACTAATCGATTAGGGGTGAACAGAGAGAGACGGGCCTAATGGCTGGTCCTGACTGAACGGGCCCTCTCATATGAGAGCAATTGTTCATTACAGGGCTATTTCATGGTGTTCGTCACTTTGCAAGCTTCTGTCTTTCATTCGGCAGCAGCGCGTTGGATGGAAGGAGGAATGGCCCCGGGATATATTGTCTGCTCAGAGCTCGAATGTTGTCATGCTAGTTCCCAGTGATTTGCCTCGTGCGATTCGAGACTTTGAAAAATGGGAAATGTGTTTCGCAGACTTGGGAGAGAGAAGGGCTGAATGTGATATCAGTGCAGGATGTTAAGAAAAGTCTGCGGGAGAATGGAATTGTGTTTCAGTTCAATCGGAATCTCCAAGTCATGTTTTAGTACTTATGGTTGGCTTTAATGTTTTATTACAATCAGCGTTACATCCAGGTTTTAGAATGCTTTTTAATGTTCGGCGCTGAGGCAGAACAATATTCAGCTCAGAAAGAGTTTATATGGTTCACACGCAGTGCAGTATGTTATGGAAGACGCATGTTCGACAGCCGAGGAAGCCAAAAGCAATAAGTCACGGACAGATCCTTGACTGTTGCTCTGAGTTGAATTATTTACCCTACACTCCGACAATATGTAAAGTATCCAAACCATCTCAATCCAAATCTGCCTGCAACACAGCTCAGTGATTTTCTCCATACTAAACAGAGACCTCTGGGCATGACAGCAGCCATACATTATTTCTACCGCACACACACACACACACACTCATGGCTCATACATCTACACACCACACACATAGCTCCACATATAACCTCTGATGCATTATTTCTCTAGCCTTCAGTGCGAGAGTCACAGGTGAGTCCCGGGCGCTTTCATCATAGTCTGGCTGTCCGGCTGGCTGGCTGCAGTCTCATCTGTCCCTGGGTTGAAATTGCCAATAAAGAGGGCCTCATATAGATCACCCCCGACGGGGGCTTGGCGACCTGTCATGCAGACCATGATTCCTAGCTCTCAGAGAGGGGAAGAGGGACAAATAACCCTCTGAATCTCCCTATATCTATCTCTCCACCCTCCTCCACTCTCCGTCTTCGTCCTCAGTCACACACACACATACATACATGCCCCTTCCACCCCTCTCCAGCAAGGCCATAAAGTGCCACGCGAAAGGGATATAGTGGACACAGTCATAGGAGAGACAAGTGCCGGCCTGAGCTTTCACTTTCCCGCTCCAGAGGTAGTGAATCAAACTAATGGGTTAAAGACATGAAGACGGATGAGCGGGGAGGATTAGGACCTGCATGGGCAGAGGTTTCCCAAATGCGTTCTCGTACTGTACGCCTGTGATTCTTAAACATTTCAAAGTTTGCAATCAAAAAGATGGAGTTTCATTTTAACCTTTTGAAAATGGCAAAAGAAAGTCATTAATGTGCCCTGGAGTACAGCACTTTAACAAAACAGGGCCCTGCAAGGCACTTATAACACCACGACTGAATCTGTTCCTCATCTGATACCAAACTATTCTATTCGCAGGTCATGTGCGGATCATGTCAACACATAGTTTTAAGTCTTAAAAGTAATTTTTTTATGTAGAATTATAACAAAAAAGTGCTCCTAAAAGTGTTCCATTGTCTGTTCCATGATAAGCTGAACACATTGGCTTCATTATTTTTACAAGATACAGTTACAGTGGTTTCGATACTCCTATAAATTCCACATGATCCCATCTCTTTTTAATAGTCACTTTCTTATTTCGGATTTAAAAAGTTCATTTTTACAAGGCAGAGTCCTGGTTTAGATGCAACTGGACTGTGAAGAGAGCTGGACTTTGGGATTCTTTTGAAAGACCCACAGTGCTCCCTGCTGGCGACGAGCAAAACAGCAACATTATTGTGAAGCTGCACACAGAAGCTCCAGTTTACAGCGTGTGTGTGTGTGTGTTTGCGTGCATGCTTTAACCTCTCGCGAGTTCAAACCTCCAACGACATGGGAGTCTCCCTCATCAACCTCCCGGCCACAGCGAGAGCTCCGGCATAACGGTTTTCCTCCAAGATTCTGTCTGAATCATGGACGAGAGACACCGAGCCAGAGTGAGACAGGGAGAGAGAGAGAGATGGAGAGAAACCTGCATGGCCAGTGGGCAACTTCAATAAAAGACAATCTGACTTTTCAGAAGCTATAATAATCAAGATCCTCCCACCGAGGTTGTTTGTCTGAGGGGGACACGGATGGCTACGGGTAAGGAGGAGGAAATTCAGAGCGGTAATTAATAGTCCTAAGTGACTGCTGCTGGATGGGAGGCAGGGACGCGGTTTGTTGTTATACTGCGAGCTGGTACTGTGTCCCCCAGCGTGTCCCACAGCCCTGCGGGTTGGCATGTAAGCAGAGGAGGAGGAAATGGAGAAAGTGCCTTTAATACTAGTTCGTTTGTCTCCGGGGGCCTCTCCTGATCAGCCGGAGACTGAACCACCCTCACACACACACACACACACACTTATGCCTTCCAATGCTAATCTCGTGTCACAAATGTTAAGGGAAAGACACGAAATGCCACAAAAATGTCATCACTCCACTCCTGTCACTGGCTCACCCAACCTTTCCATCCCCCCCCTTGTAAACATATTCCAACATACACTCATTTGCATGTGTGTTGTGTGATGGAGGGGTGAGGGGGGGGGGACCAGCTTGTTGTTTTTAGCCTTTGGGTGCCTGTTTGTGCACGGAGCAGCAGCAGGGTGGTTCCTATAATCCCATCACTGTTGTCGTCATGAAGGCCTGAAGGCCGCGCCCAGAGGTGCGACATTTCTGGCATCCTCTGACTCTCCTCCACTACGAGAGCCAGCAGCTCCGGAGCCAAAAGACACACTGTGTGGACTACCACTACTCACTACTGCACTGGCTCAAAGTAACTGTACAGCAGGTCTGGCTTGGAAGTGAGCGAGAAACATGTCATGGAGATTGGAGGTTTAAGGTTTTGTTCTCAGATTAAGTCTCCAAACAGGAACATTTGGAGCAACACGACAGCACAACAAACTAGAGCTGAGACTTAGATTAGTTGATTGAAAGGAAATTTATTAGAATCCAGTCCAGTGTGAGGATTTGCTGCGTTTCTCTGTTTCATGTGGTAGTAAACTAATATCTTTAGGTTTGGACTGTTAGTAGGAGAAAACAAGACATTGGGCTTTTGGGAAACAGTGAGAGGCGTTTATGCATAGGTATTTTTTTTTTGTTACCATTTTCTGACATTTTAAAGACTAAACACTATATTGATAATGAAAATAAAATAAAAATACCTCATTGCTGCACCCGATTCGACTGTTATCAGGCCATTAAATAGGCGTTATCTGTCGCTACAAGCACCATAGATGTGAGTTATTAGAGGTCTACTACGCCTACTACATTGTAAGGGTGATAGTGAAACTTAAAAACAACTCGTTCTAACATGTTGTAAAACTGAATGAAATGTCACAACTACACATTGTTAATTTCACACGGGATGCGAACTCCGGTCTCCTGGGTGAAAACCGTGTGTTTCCAATAGATGATAAAACCTACTAGTGGGTGTAGTAGGCCCCTACTGACCCACATCTATGGGGATTATAGCGACTGATAACACCTATTTAGCCTGACAACAGGGTTGTTGATGATGTGGTTGACTTTTTCATTTGTGGCAGTTTGGCAGCAAAGGAGCATCATTTGATAAAATCAAACCCCTAAAGAATTTATATTTTACAGCAATACAAAAAGCAATTCTGCCAAAAAAGATTTTTATAACTTAAGGGGAAACTCCCCAGGCAAATACATAGTTTTTCATGCGGTCAATTTTGAGATTTTGGGCTATTTTGCTTCCATAACATGTCTTCTTTCAGACTAATGGAAAGAAAACATCCCAAATACACATTTAAGTGTCTATTTTATTACATTTTGTCTATTTGTGTCTGTAAATCTCTCCTAAATTCACCAAAAGTTAGCATTAGATAATGCCTCATTTGCATATTTAAACATAAAACTTCAGAAAAAAAAGAAAAAATTGTTAAATGTTTTACCATATTCATCCGTAGTGTCAAAATTTCTCAAAATTAGTTTTTTTCTCAAACTCTGAGCCAGAAATCTCCACTTCAGTAGCACCTGCATACACCAAACTTCCCAGTTTCATTCCTATCTATATTCTGAAGTTTTTTACAGAGGGGTTTGTTCATTCATAGCCTGATTTATAGAACATTTTATTCCTAAAAACATGGCCAAAATAGTTTTTTATGGCTGTTGACAGTATTTTCTGATTTATGGAGTGATAAAAAGAGATATCCAAAATCCCCTCAGTAAAAACTTTTAACTCTAATATGTCAACAAAATGAAAAAATACTTTTGAACCTGGCTTTATCCAATGTTCAGATTTCAGTTCTGGAAATGTCTGCAAATTAGCACATATTTGATAAGATAATGCCTCATTTGCATATTTAAACATACAATTTCAGAAAACTTGTAAAAAAATTATTGCCTTAATGTAAGTAATCAACTGGGGAAGTGTCATGGTGATATCTATTAGTTACAATATTGACTCCATTCACCTATCCAAACTATTCCATTTACCAAAATCAATTTTCATGGTAGTCTCTTTAAAAAGAGGTCAACTACGAATCAAGCTCTTTAGACGAGATAAAATAATAAAAAAAAACCTTGACAGGAGCTGAAGGTACAGACAGCACTCCGACCCCCATCATGCATCTGTCTGTCTTCATCTCACGACTCGCAGCCTTCTCCCAAACTGTCACCCTGCCGCCTGGCGCCCGTCCCCATGTTCACTCCACGCCGGGGATCCGACCTAGCACCAATATGCAATTTCACCAATCCGTGCTGACAGCGTTCATGTCTACCACTCACAACCGATCCCTCCCCTTCTTCTTCTGCGAGCATCTGTGTGGTTAAAATGCAGTTTTCAGTCAGAGAGCTTTCACAGGTCATGAAAGGTAACAGAGGAGACAGGCGGGGCCGTGGCCCTGCATCCCAGCTAGACAAATCAGTGTAACAGCATATTGTAAGCTACAGACTAGGCAGAGGGGGATGTATCTCTACCAGGACTGGGGCTGTGTTTATGGCTATGCCTGCCTTGGGAAGCCCCACGGCATTATCGGTGACCCCCACTGTAGATTTCCTTACTAATGTGACCCCGGATTGTGTATCACAAACTCCCACAGGCTACAGTTAGTCTTGGGCACTGGGGATCGGTGTCCTCAGCCCGCCTGAGTACAGACAGGATGTGGCAGCTCGGAGGCATTTAGTTAAAGGAGACGCACTTTAACGCTGCAGGCATTCATTTATGGAAGCCCCCACTAGGGTAAAAGTGTATGACGGTGCTGGAGCCTATAAACAAACAGCAAAAACATGGAAGGTTAGATGAAAAAAAAAAAATACAGAGGATTAGCCTTACCTTGTTCCATGGCATGTAATCATTTGTGATAGTCTGTGTACTCATTCTTATAATTAATTTGTTTTCTGGGACAGCTTTTTCTCAACAAATTGGGTTTAAAAATATCATCTGTTCTTTTATATTAAGTACACGCGGTGAAAGGGAGAGATGTGGATACATGGGTATGTGCAAGGCAATAAACAGCAATGGATGTAGTTCACATGAAACTGCCCATATGAGAATCAAGAGGTCCTATACTCAACATTTAATTGCTGTGCAGGATTAGATTATGGCCCAGGTTTTTTATAATTATCTTATTAGTTAGATGCTAGATATTCAATTGACCTGCTATGTTAAAGTTGATGCTATGTCGATGTATGACAAGAAGCATGGCATCACCGGAACTGTAATCTGGACTATGGAGTATATAGCTCAACAATAATAATTAATATCTTCACCAAAAGGGCTAGAGCTGGCCCTGAAAACAGTGTAGTCGTGTATGTTTTTGCTAAAAAAAAAGTTAAAGGTGCTAAATGCAAGATTAGGAGCGTTTCTATTGCCTCTGCATGGCTCTCAACATGGCGACAGCTGAGCTGGCAGCTCGCAGCTAAGTTGCTAACAGTGTTAACAGTGGAAACAACGGCAAAAGTGCTGACAGAGCTAGCAGTGTTTACCTGAGGGGGAACTGGATGGTGGGCGCTACGCTTCCGCGTCGACGCTGTCGGTCAGGATAGCAATATCAGCTATAACCACCGTATGAGAGCTGTGAGCTAGCCAGTGTGGGCATGCTCACGTGCACTAACAAGCACTAACATGCACTAAAAGCACACATGGCCAGCCCTATGTTAACAAAAGCAAGGAGAAACTCTGATTACAACCCACACAGATGGAGACGAACTTCACTCTCTGCTCAGGTAGACATTTATCCTCTATATCTTTACATAGCAAATAGTTGTTTGCAGCAATATTAATGCTCTTAATATCATATTGTGCACCTTTAGGTTGAATTGTATGATGAGGAATATGGACATTATATTTCATATTTCCCTCCTTGTTGTGATAAAAATATGACCAACGAAAGGGGCAAATACGGACAAATAAAAAAATACCATGAATATATATGAATGGATATTGCTGTTGGCCCCCACAGGCCTTTTTCATGGAAGACATTTTGACATGTCAGGAGGAAAAACACAGGTGTAAGCCACAATGGGCTGCAGTTTGGACTCCGCAGCCTCGGTCTGTCTCCCTTACTCTGCATCTCTTGTACACTTTTATTGCAGTCTGAATAACGTCAATAAAAATCCAAAGGAAAAAATATGAATTTGATTTGTGTTGCTGCAGTCGCTGACATCACCTGGAGCCTTGTCATCCAGGTGAGCTGTTACAAAGTGGGACCGCTGGGGATGAAAAGAAAGCTTGTAGTGTGACACCTCAGCCCAGCTGTCACTCTCTATGGTGTCACACACACAAGTACATACTCACTCACACACACTTGGACAGTATATACTTAATAAGCCCAGTTTTGACTGACAGGTGACATTTCATTACGGAGAAGTCGTTGAGGCACAGTGCAAATCCAAACAGACACGACACACACAATGTCACAGCCGGGACACACTGCAGAGACAGACAGACAGGACAGGGAAACTTTGCTGCAGGACTTCAGACTGAAACTCCAGACCTTCCACTGTCATTTTGATTCCATTTAAACACAAATCCTCACCGAAGTTCTGCGAAAAACAGGCACATTACTATGAACGGGCAGCATTGCATAACACTCATTTTTGATCAGTTCACTCCAAGCTAGATATATTTCCTTAATATTCTTAGCGTAATATGGTATTTCAATTTTATTAATCAGAAGTTTCACATTCACTAGTTTACCCCTCGACACAGTGGAGGTGGTGGGAGAGAGGAGGATGATGGCTAAGCTGTCATCCATGATGGAGAATGACTCCCACCCCACGCAGGACACCATCTCAGCACTGGAGAGCTCCTTCAGCGACAGGCTGCTCCACCCAAAGTGTGTGAAGGAGCTCTTCCACTTGTGCAATTTTGTTAATGGTCTGTTTATTGTCAATACTGTATATACTGCTCCTATTTTTATACTTCCTTCTATTTAAATGGTTCATATTTTGTTACACTCTGTTTAGCTCTTTTTTACTGTGTTAGCTGATGCATCTTGTTTTTTTCACTATCCCCTTTGCTGCTGTACACTACATATTTCCCTACTGCGGGACTAATAGTTTTTTCAATAACTTTTTTTAATAACTTTTTTTAATAACTTTTTTAATAGTCATGTATCACAGCTGTTACCCTGCACTATATTCAGTTTTAACAGTTTTCTTCATCTCCTTGTATTTTTATATCTGCTATATATTTTTGTACATTGTACTTTGCACTACTAACTTTGTTTACTGCATTTTTACTAACATGTTTTGCACTATGGAACTGTGATGCTGGAAACTTGAATTTCCCTCGGGATCAATAAAGTTACTATCTATCCATCTATCTATCTATCTATCTATCTATCTATCTATCTATCTAATAAAGGAATATCTTATCTTATCTTATCTTACCCGTTTCATTTTATTTTATTTTGTTTTATTCTATTCTATTTTATTTCATTTTACTTTACTTTACCTTACTTTACTTTATTTTATTTTATTTTATTTTATTTTATTTGACTTTACTTTACTTTAATTTATTTTATTTTATTTTATTTTATTTCATTTTATTTTGCTTTACTTTACTTTACTTTATTTTATTTTTATTTTATTTTACTTTGTTTTGTTTTGTTTTATTTTATTTTATCTTATTTTATTTTACTTTACTTTACTTTACTTTATTTTATTCTATTTAATTTTATTTAATTTAATTTAATTTTATTTTATTTTACTTTATTTTATTTTACATGATTTTATTTTACTTTATTTTGTTTTATTTTATTTTATTTTATCCTATTTTATTTTATCCTATTTTACTTTATCCTAATCTATCCTATCCTATTTTATTTTAGGGATGACGGCTCATTGACTGATGCAACGTAATGACAGACAGGCATGCTGTGCGTTCATTGGCTAACTCTCCAGTCACTCAAACCACAGTGGGCGGGAGTTTAACACTTTCATCCAATCAGATCACTTGCTTCTCACTGCGCTGCCCCTCCAGACAGACAGCAACATGGCGCTACGGGAGCTTTCATCGCTGGAGAAATACTTAGGACTGAAAAAGCCGAACAAGTACAGCACACAGGGGGACAGAAAGGTGACATGAACCTACATCTTGTGTGTTGTCTCTGAACCACTATTTAATGTCAAAGGAAGCTTGTAAGGTGTTGTAATTATCACACACAGTAGCAGCTAGATGATGCTAGCCTGCTAGACATGTGTGTTTACAATAACAGGATATCTACCTTGTGTTATCAGCTGATAGTCTGCAGCCTTTATCACCGGTTAAACTGATACTCAGAGCAAATCCAGGCTGCAACATTTGATGCCAGCTGTCCTATATTTACACAACTCAGCATATAATGGAAATAGCTCCATGCTGTGTGCTGCACATGCGCATTGAAGTACAGTGAAAGGAGGAGTGGGCTGTCATCATGTCTACTATAAATACTATACTATAATAGCACTGTAAAATGAAAGGGGAAGGAGATAGGTTAAAGAGATGGAGAAGGGTATGCATCAAAAATGTATCTTCAAGCCTGCTTTACTGGAAGTTAATATATCTTTATCTAAAATGTTGCAAACAATTGTTCTTGTATCCCCATATTGAGCAGGATATTAACCTACATACCTCATTTAATGAATCTGTTTTGTCAAGGCTCAAGGCAAGGCAGCTTTATTTGTAGAGCACATTTCAGCAACAGGGCAATTCAAAGTGCTTTACATAAACATTCAAGAACATTGCAAAGTGCAAAAGAACATTAAGACATAATTAAAACATTAAAGGTTAGAAAATAAAAACAAGCTAAAAATAAAAACTAGGATAGAAGCTAAAATAGAATATAACACACAAGAGTAAAAGCTCTAGTGCAGTATATAAGATCATTATCTGGTTTAATAAAAGGCAGCAGCAGCAAACAGGAACGTTTTAAGCTTTGAATTCAAAGAACTCAGAGTTGGAGTTGGTCCTGTAGTTTTCTGGGAGCTTATCAAGTGAAATGTTGATAGTAACATGCATATTAAACTGTCCCTCAGAGCCAAACAGTTTCATTCATGAATGTGTAAAGTTATCAAGGGTGTGCTGTTTTTGAAACTGAAGCAACATGTTCTTTAAGGAGACGTAAACCAAAAACAGGGACAGACACACTCTTGAATTGAATGTCTTTTTGATAATGTTTTTGTATTTGCTGAATATCTTTCTAAAGCATGGGGTGGGTGGAGAAAGGTAACATACGATAGATAAATTCCTCTGACTCTTATTTTATTATCTTATTTGTTGTATTTTCCATTGTGGGATACTGTATATCCTGCAGCATTATTTGTGGGAGGTTCATGTTTACGATTATGTTTGGATGATGCTGGTGTTCTCTTAGATGATGGTGGACTAACTTGCCGTAATGTTTGATTTGTTGTTAGTTAATGTGTCTGAATAATCCCAGCCGGGCTGGGTTACAAAAATGACCAGACATGAGAATAAATTATTCAATCATTCATTCATTCACTCACTCTCTTCATCTCACTGCCCTCTCCCTATCTCCCGTCTCCATGCAGGTACCTGTGCTACAGAATAACAATGGTCCTCCGCTGGTCGGTCTGATGACTATCGCCTGTCACCTGGTGAAAGAGGCCAAGCGCCCAGAGCTGCTGGGAGACTCCGCAGAGAGCCGGGCTGTGGTGCAGCAGTGGCTGGAGTACAGAGTCACCAAGCTGGACGGCTGCACGAGGGAGGACATCAAGACCATCCTGAAGGTAGACAAGCTCAAGGAAGTCTTTGAAATATTTTCTTGTTCTTCCAAATTGCCGTTATATTGCGTCTGTAGACTCAAATGCATCTGTACTTGTGATTGTCCCATAATTTATTGGTTGGTTCCAAGCTTTTTAGGATCGTGAAAAGAAAATTATTTTTAAAAGTCATTCCCTACCTTTGAGAGGCGCCACAGCATCTCACATTCCCTCTCTCTGTCCACCAGCTAGGCCGCTGTGCGTGCTTGTGTGTGGGTTTGTCTTGTTAAAGCACAAGCGACAGGAACACAGACTGATGTATGGCCCTTCAGTGACATGGCCCCACACAACTGAGAAAAATGCTTTAATGTGCCTGACGCCAGTCAGCGTGAAATGGATCGGCAGCCGCTGGTCTGCTGGACGCTAGGCGCCTCTTGGCACTGTCATGTCAGCGTGAAGTGTCTGCGTGTTTGTTTGTGTGTGTGTGTGTGTGTGTGTGTGCGCACTTCTCAGCGTGACACGCTGTTGTGGCGTGGCTGAGGAGTCATGCTGTGTGGCAGCGTGTTATCTGGACAGGCCTCTTAAATATTTTAATGGTGCCACTTACAGAAGGAAGTCGCCCTGAGCGGCTCAGTTCTGGTGCCTGCCCGGTGGCCCCCTGTCCTGTCCTGCTGCGCTTTAGCTCCGGCCTTAACACTCTTCTCTCGAGCACACTAGTCATCTCCCATTAAATTATCCGCAGATAAAAACTGTCAACTGCAGGACTTCTTAAACTTTCTCACCCCAGGATGCAAATAAGAAACTCATAGTTTTCTATCTTGTCACTCATGTAATGTAATAATAAACACTCATGGACCCAAAGTTAGCTGAATATTCTCCACCTTAAACCAATTAGTCTAGTACTGGGAGACTTCCTGCTGCCACAGAAGTTGACTATTTTTATTGGTTTTATGAAGCAAATGCTCTAGCATATAGCCAATTACACTTAGGTCAGTTCCCACTTTGTCTTTAGTCAACGGTGACCACCAACATCTTCAACTCCATGTACTGCGTTATAAGCTTTAGGATTTTCTGAGTTATGATTGCTCTCTGTTTTTGACAAACATCTATGCGCCATTAATGTGAAAGATAAAGAAAATACGAGATTTTCCTCAAACAATTAATGGTATTCAGTATTTCCAATTTTGAAAGTTCTCACCTGAGCTATCAATAGTAACGACTGGGACACACTGGACGCACAAGCAAGGAGTGTTCGTCACAAAACCTGTTGCGTTTTATTTTGCCGCCCATGTTAACAGTTTAGAGCAGCCGCACAGCCCGCATGAGCAACGCATCTCAAGCGCAGCTCGGCTGCTTGTCAGCTAGAGAGTCGAGGTCTCACCTATTTTTTCCGTGTGCCGTCCCGGCAAATATAGACGGAGAAAATGATCTTTTGACCATACATTGACAATCATACCAGCAACATCACTACAGTTTCAATGTCTATATCTGTAGAATATGTCACAGACACAACACTTTCTGTTTCAAAATATAAGCCCTCTAGTTTTTTCTTTGGACAGAATTCCTTCATTCGTTAACACAAGGCTTTTATTCTGAAATATTTGCAGGACAGTGTTCAGTGACTTGCACGGCTCCATGAATTAATAGCGTAAGGGCTTTTGATTGTGGATTATTATTATTATTTACAAATCGGCACATGCTTCTTAACCTTTTTCTGTCTAAAATAAATATAAATGGCATTTATAATGAAATGAAATGGCCATTATGAAAGGCAAACTCTATGTAGAAAGAAAAGGGTGGCAGTAGCAGGGGTTGCGTTAGTCTTTTTTGTTGTCCGTCATTTTAACAGGGTTTAAAAAATTCTGTCATCTATTATTACCCATCATTTTAATTTAAATTTTTAATGACTATAATCCATAGGCTTATTTAAAGGCTGAGTCTGCGAGTCTAATCCAACACACTTTTTGTCAAATTCAGCACATATCTCCAGGGTTTCCGGGTGACGACTCCCCTCCTTTCTCCCCCTCAAACAAGCGTGCAGGAGACCAGAGAGAAGGACGTTGTGTGCTCAGCTCTCAGTACTTTGTAGCTTCTAACTGAGTCTCCTGCTTCCCTGTTTGTACTATCACAGGCCCGACAGGCAGCCTGAGATGACCAGTAACGCAGATTTTTCCGTCATTATTAAAAAAAAAAAAACGTCAATGACGGAAAATATTTGATTAATGCGACCTATGGGCAGTAGCAGCGCAGCAGCAGAAACGCTGCCGCGTGAGAGACGCAGCAGTTCAGCGAGGTAGCCGTCCAGTGTGTCCCGGCCGTAACGGTTGCCTGAAGGCCACGAGAAAGTTGTGTCTGGACAGTAAACTCACTGTGAGGTCACTGTATCTTGATCAAGTCTGTAGAAAGGCTGCAACGATAGAAAATTGTCTCTGGAGTTTCCTGACAGAAGTCAACAACTGTCAACAGTAGCCATAGAAAAGTGCATCAGAAAGATAAAGGCCTAAAGACATACAATGAATTGCAATAGTAATGTACATGTATCTTGTGCAGTACTCTTAGTTATTTATTAGTTCCGTATGGTAAAAATGAACAGTGGTGCTCTTCTAGCCTGTACATGACCTACCCAAAGGGCAATTCCAAAGACAAAGTTTTGCACAGTTTTTCATATTATTTTGAATTTCTGAAAGTGTTTGCCCCTAACTCTGCTGCTGTACAATAGTACTCTCCGTCTAAATTCTGTTACAAACTTTGCCAGCATTGTTTTATCTGAATGTACCGCTGACAAAGAGTGTACAGTTTCGGCGGGGGCAGGTAGAGAAGAACCCAGGTTTGGAGCTCCATGTGCTGGGTGGGGGGTGGCAGGAGCCTCTCCTCTGATGCTCGACTGGGCTTCAGCTCCATGGCTGTAGGCTAAGAAAAGCAAGGATCCGATTGTGGAAAGGGGAGGAAGTCTGCAGTCTTCATGCCTTGTTTGGCATCACCCACTCTTGCCGCACAATAACTCCATTTGCCCCCAAGATGCTCCGTGTGCTCCCCTTCGCACAATGTACAAGTGCTAAAGATGGTCCCTTCCCCTGGGACCAGCACTTCCATGCACGACTTTGCACACGCAGACACGCAGACTGAGAAATGCACATCACGATGCTCGAGTTTAGGACGGCTTCATTAGATTTGCAAGCGAGAGTTGCAGTCATTTGGTAGCGGAGTAAACAAATAGCCTGTTTTGTACAGCATCTGTGCTAAGTCGCCAGTCATGGGGAGAGATGCTATACCCCCTCAGGTTACATATTATTCCTACCCACATAGCACAGCACACAGACACACACGCGAGCCAGGATCCACACTCACGCACCCACAGATATATAGGTTAACGAACCTGCTGTCGTACATACCCCCTTAAGGTCTGTAGTGTCCATCAAGAGAGTCACATTTTGAAAAAAGACAAAAGTCTTACTTTACAGAGCTGCATATTCACTTCTTCTTTTGTCTAACTTTGTTTTTCAGCGAAGCACATAAGAGTCAGTCTGTACAATAAATCCACAACAGTGTTTAGGGAAATGCAGAAGTCATGACTAATACCAACACCACCTCTCTTAAAGGGGACCTATTATGCTTTTGTGCTTTTCCCTTTCCTTTAGTGTCATATATATATTTATTTTTGCATATAAAAGGTCTGCAAAGATACAAAGCCCAAAGTCCTCTCCCCAACAGAAATACTGCTCCTGAACTGCCTGAATCGCCTTGCTTGAAGTCCCGTCTTTTTTCCGTAACGTGGTGATGTCACCAAGTAGCACATTTGCATAACGGCTAGTTTGGCACCCCCTCGAGCAAAGCTAGTTAGAGCGGAGCTGGAGCGGAGTCCAACGAGTCAACCGAGTTTGGTTCGGTTGACCAATCACAACAGTGGTCAAGCTAACCAATCAGAGCAGACTGGGCTTTTCGGGAGAGGGGGGGGGGCAGGAGCTCAAACAGACAGAGGGTGAAAAGAGGTGCTGCAGCACAGCCGGTACGAGAAAAATAAAGTGTTTTTTGAACATTAAAGCATGGAAACATGTTTTAGTAGAAGCCAAATATAACATAATAATAATGAACCTGAAAATGAACATAATAGTTCCCCTTTAAAAGAGGCCTCATTAGCGATTCATATCGCTAATAATGTATAATGTATTCATCTGTCATGTGAAGTCAAGTGTGTTTACATAGAAATGCATAGCACAATGCATACATCATTGACCTCATTTGCATAGCTGCTTATGTTGTGAAATTTTGATTCTTGCAGGACCTCAACCTCTACCTGCAGGACAAGGTCTACATGGCTGGCAACCAGTTCACCTTAGCTGACACTTTCATGTACTATGGAATCCATCCGCTCATAGTAAGTTACCTTTTCTCGCACTTCTGCACCACACCATTCAGATTTCCTAGTGCTTATTGGACTTAAACTGTAAATGTGTTGTGAAAACATCTACTGAGTATCAAGTGATGCAGTGTTGGTGAAAAGAAATTTGGTTGAGGTTCATTATTATTTATTATTAGGGTCATTGTTGCTGTTGCATAACTTGTGACTTAAAAAATGGATTGATTTTCCACTTGACATCTATTTTTGTCATCTATGTAACATGATTTTTGAAGCATTCGGATAAAACTCATTTAGGCGCACTACTAGGAAACAAATAAAATAAAGACACTAAACGTTTGACAAAAACTTACATAATGTTTTCCAAAGTTGTGTGTGATTGCACATTCAGGGGGTAAATGTGATTGATTTGTTGCGTCTCGGTCCTGTTCTCACCACCATTTTCCACGTACTCCATCCATCCATCCCTTCATCCATCCTTTTCCCTCCCTATCAGCGCTCACTTCAGTCAAACCACAACTTTAATAAGCAATTTGTCACCGTGCATAACACACAATTAGACCAGTCATATGGCCAAAGGGGCGTCGAGAACAAGTTGGCAATGAACACACGGGTTATAAACACATTCTCACTTCTCTTCAGAGAAATAAAGTGATGTGGCACAAAGTGATGTCTTTAGCCTCAGACCAGGGACAAGTAAGTTTGTTATGCCTCGCAGTATTAAAAGAAAGTGAGTTCAGAAACGGGGGAGACGGGAGTGGGATGGAGGGAGGGAGGGATCACATGTTGAGAGATGTCAGCGGTTGTGGCGGAGATGGAAGGTTGCCCCCCGCCACCAGGCAGGAGAGCGTCACTTTGGTTCGCAATCAGTGTGGTTTTTAACCTCGGGGACAAGGGGTCAGCTAGCCTAACCCTTAGCCACAAACCCGTCCTGATGTTCAATTCATGGAAAACAACATGACACAAACTGATGCTAGAATGGTTTTAGGCTGGACAGTTGTCTGTGTGGCAAATTTCCACATTCCAGTTAATGAGATAATGAAAAGGCACGCATCTAATAAGATTATTTTTTTAACAAGTATGTCCTGATGCGTTCTGATATTGTGCTTTTTTTGTAGTAGTTTTCCACCTGCTTTGTGACATAACAGGGAAATATGTCTGTTTGACACAAACTTGTTTAACAGTGGTAGTTTCTTGACGGCTTTAATAAGTATATTTCAAGAAAATATGTGGTTTTCAATCTTTTCAGTTTGTGACCTTACAGGTTATGGTTTCAGTGTGAACATGAGTTGTGATCAGCCTGAAAAAGTAAAAGTATTCAGTATTTGAAAGACAAAATAAGACAGAATTTAACTAATTAAACATCATTTTGTGTAACGGCAATAAAAGGAACAGAAACATTTGTGTGATATCCTTTAAATCATCATTAGGGGCTTTTGCATTGGCACTTTTGGCCGTGCCAAGTCAAACCATGCCACGCTGATTTGCGTTTCCATTACCAATTTTTAGCGCGTTCCAAGTTGTGCCCATCTTCAAGGCGGGCCAAAGTGTGCCAAAACCCGCCTCCAGGCATGTTGCGGTGTCTCTTCGTTCAGCTCTCTTGTAGCTTCAAACTGAATCTCTGTGGGTTGAAGTTTAGTTTCTCTCCTGCATCCCTGTTTGTTCTTTTAAATACGTGCTTTATTTTTTGATTTTGCCGTTTCATAATTAAAGCTTTTAAATAACAGATTAAAGGGGGACTTTTATTGTGAAAAATTTCTAAGAAATTAAATGTGTTTATCACCGAATTAGCGGAGCTTTGTTAGCGGCTATTCTAAGATAAAAACAAGTCTACTAGTACTGCAGGGAGGAAGAGTACAGGCAGCAAAAATAACGGGGGACTTTTATTGTGAAGAGTTTGTTTATCCATCGTTGTACAGACGCTCCTTTGACCACTAGTCCCAGCCATGGTTACACACGCCTTCAAGCGGGTAGCCCTGTTATAATGGAGATGGAAATCCCTGCCGTGCTGGGCTGACGCACCGAGTCAAGCCAAGCCAGCACATGTGTGTAAAAGGGGCTCTTGTGACCCCTCAGACTTGTATCGGCCCCCAGGTTGGAAACCAATGGTCTAAATCACATTCATCGTTTGCAGCTTCTTTCTTTTCATTTGCATTTTTTTTGCATGCAAATTGCTTTACAGACAGAAACGGATAATCTCCACTGACAAATTAACAGCAACACATTAACAGTAATCTGGTAACACAGGACTGGACAGGACATCAGATGAACCTCTCCTCTCTCACCTCTCTCAGGTGGACTTGGCCGTCCAGGAGAAGGAGCAGTACGTGAATGCGACGCGATGGTTCGACCACATTCAGCACTACCCCGGCCTCCGACACCCCCTTCCTCCCGTAGTTGTGCTCAGGAACAGAATTTACACCAGCAAACACCACTGAGATCCGACCCCACCCGACCCAGCCTGACTCGTCACAAGCTCATCTGTGTTTTGGACCAGACCCGGGCAAATTATCTCCTAAAATCCAAGAGTGCACATCACATCATCATCATCATCATCACAATTTGAGGACATTTTCCACATAGTCACGTCTATCCCTGATTTTTATTCCTGTTTTTCAGATCATGACTCCTGCCTTTATGTTTTGTCCTGGTCACATACATGAACTCTGTTTGCTCTTTTTGATTTTGTTTTTTACATATATGTTTAAGAAACAGGAAAATCAGTAAAGGATAAAAACACAACATCCTAACCGTTTTATTTTATAACTCCATCAAGGGATTGCTTACTAATAAAATCATGTTCAGTTCATATTCTTTAAAGAAAATCAGTGTTTTTAATAATCATGTTGCCCAGTGCCATTGGGTGTTGACTTCAACAAAGGCTGGGAGTGGAAGGTCTTATTAAGTAACTAGGGAGCAAAGATGTGAGACAGTTACGTTGGTCTTTTATGTGTTTTCGTTGGTATTTTTTCGTGGAAGTCTGTGTTTGTAAGGTTCTTTTCAAAGGGAAGGCTGTACGGGTTGCGGTGAAGAAGTGCTGCTAGCTTGTTTCTATTTATAAAGGGCGGTTAAATGGTGACTTTTTTGTTTAATCTGAGCTATGAACATGCGACTACAAGTAACCTATTAAAAGAAGACTTCAAAGATGTTACTTAACTGGCATCACATTATGTCCTTAGGACAAGCAGCTTCCTTTGAGCCGTATCGATGCATGTTCAGCAACAGTTTTGTCCAAATAAACGTGGTCGCTGGTTCAACTTCGTAACCCCATAATGACCACAGTCACTGCTAGAGTCCACATTGTTCTGCCATCTCTCTGCCCTGATGAATATAGTCATCTCTCTCAGCTCGCATCAGGACTGTGGTGTTTTTTTTCATAGGATATTATGTTTTTCACTTGCGACTCTCAGCCATTTCACTGGACAGTTTAGTGCGTATGTGTGTGCTCCTGATTACATCCGTTCTCCGTCCCACTTCCTCACCACCAGTCGTGTGGGCAGCAGCGAGCGGTTGAGCGTCAGCCCCAGAGTCAGAGATCAGAGTGAGGCTCCAATCAGTCCCACTATACCACCACTGTTGATGCTGCGGGCCAGAGAGAGGGCAGCGGGCTCACCAGCTGCCACACAGATCCAGCCAGCCAAGGCCAGAAACCCAGGCCCCTGGAGCGACAGTCAGCCACTGTGTGTCATTTCAACCCTCGCGCTCCCACGGGGCTGCTTGAGAGAGAAGGGCGAAGGGAGGGAGGGTGGGAGGCCACAGAGAGAGAGGAAAAAGAGCACCCAGAGGCCGAGGGATCTTTTTGTGACATGTGAACAATGATCCGTGCCTCCGAAAGCCTTACTGCTGCTGGCTGGATGTTTGCTATTAGCACCATTAACAGGCCAAGGAGTGGCTGCGGTGGCAGAACGTGTTAATCAACATTATGAAGATAATGATAAGTAGACAAAGAGCAGTGGGAAAATAAATCTTATCGAGGAAAGTTCCACTTTTCATTGCGTTTGCTGGTGTATCAAACCACTACAAGAAACATGGTTCTAGTCTATAATTCGTATAATACTGGATGCTTTTGTGTTTGCATCGATGTTTCTGTTGTTATTTCCTGTCTAATGTTCACATTTTTCATTTCCTCCATCCAAACAGGCTCCACATATCTTTGTTTCTGTTGCTTCAGTGTTTTTTTTATGATCTGATGTAACCGTGATGTTCAACCTGTGCCAATAAAATCAAAGGGATACGCACCTCCTGACTTCTCTGCAGGTTTTTCTGTGTGTACTTTTTAGTATTCTCCAAGAATTCGTTTTGCGTAAACCAGCCAGAAAACGAGAGTTCAATGGAGTTCCGGTAAGACAGCTCGCTTGTGTGTGTTTGCGGCAAACGTTTGTTGGTGAGATGTGAAGGATAAAAACAGCTTGCAGTCATTTGAGCAAAGCCTTGTGACTAGCTGGGGCACTTGATGGTGCGGTCTACCATTAAAGAAGCCGTTGTCCTCTCGGTCATGTTAACATTCAGTTGGAATACTGTTTTGAATGTGCAGTGTCTGACAGTTATTTCTGAGGTGTATTTAATCAAGATTTACCCACAGAAGTTGCTGCTGGACAAATTGTTCTAAATTAACTTGTGTTTGTGATGATGCCATGGTTACAGAGCATGCAAGGTTAAAAATACCTTTATTGTCATGGATATGTGTGCAAAATACTAATCTATAAAGGAAAGATACATCCCTTATCATTCCCATGGAAAAAAAAAATGTGTTAAAGGAACAGTGTGTAGCATTTTGGGGGATCTATTGAAATGGAATATAGTATCAATAAATGTGTTTCCTTTAGTGTGTAATCACCTGAAAATAAGAATTGTGTTTTTTTGTAGAATGAGCCTTTTATATCTACATAAGGAGCGGTTACTCTTCATGGAGCCGGCCGCCATGTTTCTACAAAAGCCCAGTAAAAGAGTCTAGATAGGGCCATTTGCAATTTCAAATCGGTCACCATAGTTCGTCGAGACGCTTGGCACAAGGGAGAAGTTTCAATTGGTTGCAATCTGCAACCTCACTGCTATAGTTGTCACCAAATCCTAAACACTGCACCTTTAATTCTTCCATTGTTAATTAAATAGAATTTAACACAATAAAACACAAATGCTTTAAATGACTTTTGCATCAATTTGTTCACTTTGTTGGTAGTTCTTTTGAATGCTGATGAATTGGACATGATTCTCATTAAATCAGAAGTACTTTGATGTTTTGAGTGGCATGTGTCGATCAGATTGCCACGCCCGTTTATGCACAGCCAAAATGTCCTTCAAAAAGTTCAGAATTACGGAAGATAAAAAGATGAAAAAGATAAGAATTTACAAAACTCAAAATAGAGAAAATAAACTGACAAAAGTGATGGCAAAGGGACCATTCCATGTTATCTAAATTACATCGTCAATAATTTTTTTATCTGATGTTCAATTAATTGAATCAGCTTCTGGTTCATCATTTGACTTTTTGACTCCATTTTCCAGCAATGATTCAACACCTAATGTGTGTTTTTAGAGGATTTAAATCCCAAAATAAAAAGTTGAGACTTTTGTTGATGATTTCCTTTTAGATTATTTAAAGGTGCAGTGCGTAGAATGTAGCAGCATCTTCTAGCGGTGTGGTTGCAGATTGCAACCAACTGAATAACCCTCCACTCACGCCTCCCTTTCCAAGACTGCGGTAACATGAGCCGCCGAGTGCAAAACCATGGTAACACCGCTCGCCTTGCTCGGATGCCATCCTTACCGTAATAACACTACTTTTGGCGCAACAGAAGTCAGACGGTGGGCAGCGGTACCCCGGTTTTGCACTCTGCAACTCACATTACCGCAGTTTCACAATCGTGTCAGAGAATTACGGTGGCCTTCAGGTAACGTAAAAACATGAAAGAGATGGCAGAAAAGAGTACTGGTAGCTTGCGAGAAGTGGAAGAAAAAGGAAGAAAAAGACACGGTACACCGAAGAGTAAAATGAAGAAGTGCTGGTATTCCATTTCTGCTAATAGATCCCCCGAAATGTTACATACTGTTTCTTTAATTGTATTATGTATTGTATTGTATTGTATTGTCTAAGATCTTTTTCAAAGTGCTTCAAAATGAATCCAACTCTCAAATATACAAAGATGATTAGCCGGTCATTTTGAAACACCTCTTTTCTTGTGTGGCTCTGTGCTGACTGCTGGCAGAATCTCAAAATGCTGGTGTGGTACGGTCTCACAGTCAGGTCCCCCCCTAATCAAACCTGAGTGCAGTCAAAGCCAGACGCGGTGGTGAGGCCGCAGCAGGTGACCAGGACACAGGCACCAATTAGAGGCGACCTTCCCGCCAACTTCTGAGAGCGAGAGGAGCAACACTCCGCAGGGGTGGCCCTCCATCGATACGCTCAAGACCCACCCACTCTGCCAACTGTGCCCCCGCCCCCCAGCAGCATATCCACCTTTGACCTCCACCCCACCACCTGGTGAGGGAGAAGTCAAAGGTCAATAAGGTAGCATTATCATCAGTATCTGCTGATGACTTCATCTCTCACCGTGGAGCCGTGGCAGTTTCTCTCACACACACACTCAGAGCGGAGTATAAAAGGGTAGAGGTGGAAAAAGCTGTGAAAACTTGGATAATAATATCACACTTCAGTGGTTTTACTAGCATCCCTTATTGCAGGTTCAACGGAACTGAAAAAGTTGATATTTTAGTCTTTATTATTGACTCCTATAATACAGACCTCAGGAAGACCCACTAGATCTGCAACACTTGATAGCATAGTATTATAGTAATAGTATTATACAGAGATGCATTGATTACAGAGGCAAAAGAAAACCAACAAATCAGCAATAACAGTCAGAAATAAGCACAATCCTTATAATAGAAAATTAATAATAATACACATGATGTGTATTAGAAATCAGAAATTCGGGATGATGAAGATGTGATTGCTGCTACGATCCGCAAAACGCAGAATATATTGGACAACACAGCATTGATTGACAGCAATTCATTGCACTACTGTATAAAGCATGCCTTGAAATTAATATCATACAGTCTGACACAGATTGCGAATACGATTTTATCAAACCAGTCTCACACACTGTGACATGCAATCAACTTGCAAGATCGCTGTTATCGCGGGGACCCATGTGGGGACACATGGAGCTGGAATTTAAGTTCAGCCAAGGACCTTTGTTGCATGTCATCATCATCTGTCACCGTCCAATGTTTCCAGTCACCTTCTACCGACAACTTTCAAATTAAAATGCAATAAAATAATCTTGAAGGAGCTGTTGAGCTGATGATTCAAGCGTCGAGTAACACAATGTAAAGTGGAAACAGAATCACTGGGATCATGCTGCTGCAGGATTCATCTCAAGCAGGCGTCACCGTTTCCACTTTATGAGGGAAAACCCATGTCACCTCCTCATCGTCTCCCAACACCTTTGTCACCTTGAGTTTACTAACCATATTAGATAAGACAAACCCCCCCAATCCACCCACACAACAACAAACAGCCATGCAGCCGCCACCACCCTTCATTAATTCTTATTAACAACATCAGGGAGAGGGAAGCGCATTGGCCGCGACATCTGCTAAGAACAGGACTCTCCGTCTCTCGCTGACTGATTCAGTGAAACAATCAACACCGCGTGGTGGTGAGGGAAGCGTTAGCACGGCGTAAGCTCTTTTGACAGGACTTATCGGCCGTGCTTCATCACAGTCTTATACATTATGACAGTTGTACCATGCGCCTATAAAGATGGCATCTGATTGTCTATTGCAATTACACGAGTGTATGAGCAATGGATGCAGCTATGACGGACACAAGGGAAGGTGGGGGCATGTGTTTTTCACAACATGTTCTTAAAGCAAAGTTATTCCTGTAGATGTGAAGTAGAAAAATGTGTCTTTACCTCTCAAGGAGTAGGGATGTAAATGCTCACATTTGTATTTGCTATATATTTACAGAATACCTTCTATAACGTCTGTGCCAAAGGCAATCTTCATGAAAATGAATCTTATGAGCAAACATACACAAATCTCAGTTCTAAATGATGCAATTTGTGGAATCACAATGCAAACATATGGGGTATAATGTTAATGTCAAAAATGGTGATTGATGCTCAGCAAGAGCAGTATTAAACTGGGTGATTGTCTTGGATGCCAAGCCTTCCTGTTGTACTTCTGAAGGTGTGCTAGGCCTAATAAAACATCTGTCATATTAAGGGAGGACTTGACAGTCTTAGTAATGCAGATTAAATAGAAAATTCTGGTTTATTACTGTACAAGTTGAATCTGGTTTTATTAGTTTTGGCCATTGCTTCTATCGGTTGTGATAACATTGCACTCACCAAGGTAGTTTGCTAAAATGTGGAAATGCAGTGACAAAAGAATTCTGGCAGAGCAACAACAGTCAGATAATTAAACAGGTTATAAACAAACCCTCAGTTTGTTCGCCAGACTTATTTGGAAGAGCCAACAAAGGCAGAAATTAATACCCAATTTGTGTCAGATGTTAAATTGTTTAGCCATTTATACCTCTGTGTTAAAGAGGACCTCCTGGTAATTTTCAGGTGCATACTTGTGTTTTGTGTTTCTACTAGAACATGTTTATATGTTTTACTTTTTTCATACCGGCTGTGCTGCAGCACCTATTTTCACCCTCTGTCTGAAACACTCTGTTTGAGCTTTTGCCCCCCCCGTCCCGAAAAGCCCAGTCTGCTCTGATTGGTCAACTGGTCCACTCTGTTGTGATTGGTCAACCGAAACAAACTCTTCGGACTCCGCTCCAGCTCCGCTCAGCTTTGATTGAGGGCGTGACAAACTAGCCACTATAGGCAGGTATAATGCAAATGGATTACTTGGTGACATCATCATGTTACAGAAGAAAAGGTGGGACTTCAAGCAAGGTGTTTCAGGCAGTTCAGGAGCAGTGTTTCTGTGGGGGAGAGTAACTCCCTTTGGCCTGGACTTTGGGCTTTGTAACTTTGTAGACCTTTTACATGCACAAAAAAATATATAACACACTAAAGGAAAGGGAAAAGCACAAAAGCATAATAGGTCCTCTTTAAGGGGTTAAGCCATACCTACATGTATGGTGGCTACTGGTGGAGGTTCTGAAAAAACCTAGCAAAAATGACCTGCTTGAGTTTTCTCCAACAAGTTCTGATGCCAGTTAGATTGTTGAGAGTGAAAATAACATGTTTAAAAAGTCTCCTTTCAGTAACACAGAGCAAGCTAGAGTGAATTGTTGTAAATACGGCAACAGCAGCAAATAGTCCCATATAAAGTAATGATACATGGTGGATCTTCCCACAAAGTAAATGAAAGAATGTAAACACAGTTATTGCTGAGGAAAGGTGCAATAAAATGGAAATCTCCTTTAACTTTTTGTTTAGCTTGCTATAGCGAATGCCTATCATGGTCCTATGGATGTATGTATATGCTGATCTTCTCTTTCGTCACCATCTGTGGAAAAGCACATCATTATTTTAACAACTGAATCGGGCATCTGTTTGATTGCTTACCTCAAATTGTGGCTCAAAGCGCTTTTTATCACTATTGTGAATCCACAAATACCAGTTAACCATATGCATGTGCATTTATGGCAACAGAACTTCCTAAGTTGCTTTTATTCTCTCTATCTCTTGCGAGACGCCGCCTCACCTCGGATTGCATAAGGATCCCAGGTGTGCAGCGAGACCGGAGAGTTTTTACGAGATGCAGCCACTCAGCTCATCAATCAGAGAGATGGGTGGCTGATTCGGCACGTTGGTGCTAAAGTACATATGTGTGACCCGGGGCAAGGAGATTGCACAAGATTGCACCTTAAGTCTCTCTCTCACACACACACACACACACACACACACACAGATAACTGTTGTTGAATTAGCCGCCTCGATTGCTCCTCACCCCTTCTGCTGATCTACCTCAGCTGCAGCTTCTTCGCATTTTTCTGTCTGCGTGTGTGCATGTGTGTGTGTGTGTGGTCATGCAGCCATTCATGGGGTTATGGT
>CAKAOH010019536.1:50000-114473 GCA_916701665.1 Sebastiscus tertius
GACAGTGAACTATCAGTTCATCTCAAATATGCCTCTGCGTTTCGCTGACTTCGACCCATCCGAAACCGCCGGTCTTTGAAGTGAAATCCTGAGGATACAAACACACGGTCGCACACACACACACACACATACACACACACACACACTGTCTGCCTCAGGGTTGAAGGTGGGAGGGTGAGTCGGCAATGAAAGATGCTGTTGAGGATGCCGGGCGCTGATGGAATGATGATAGGATTGTACAATAGACTCCAGTGTGTGGCATTTAGCTTCGGGATCGGCTTCACACATGCAAACAGAACACAGAAACACACACGAATGCACACATATATATACACTCTGGCATTTTCTGAATACATACTGTACACTACGACTATTATACTTCCTCACAGAGATATGTGCACGTACTGTATGTCCACGCACACCCAGGTCATACCCAGAGGGAGGGAAACTTTTGCTTCTTTACGGCGCTGGTGGACTCCCCTTGTGACTTTCACAGCTGTCATGCTCCTCTTTACAGCCTTCATTCATTTACTAACCTCAGGGAGAAGAGCATGTGATGGTGCCTCATACACACACACACACACACACACACACACTTGAACACACGCACATAATTAATGTACACAGATGCATAGATACAAGTAAAATTTAAGACACTCGCCAAGTGCTGACATGGTGTTAATATGGTGTGTTATTAGTCCTAATGTCATTTCACACTGCCCTGCCATCGCTAAGCTAATGATATGGTTATCAAGTACCTACTTGTTTGTCAGGGTAAATTATATTAGGGTTATTTATTAATATTCAGATATAAAAAAAAAAGTTGTGGGAGGATTTTATCAGAAGTGTTTTTAGTTTTTTTTCACATGATTATGGTGGGAAACTTTTCCATTCTCAATGATGGGTCTGTTGCAATGTCAATAATGTAAATTAGCACCGTTTCTGATGCAGTTTAATCTGTACAAAATCAATCACGTGTGACTGAAATGTTTTAGTCACTGTAAAATAAAGGCGCTGCATTCATTGGAGGAGAGGATTTCATCAAATGAAATTATCCTTGCATGCTTTCAAAACTAATACATTCTTCATTTATGGCACAAAAAATAAGATAAAGTCACATTTACACAGGGCTTTTATTTAAAAAAAAAAAAATGTAAAAAAGGAAAAATCCCCTCTACGGCTAATGTGACACCGCGGTCTTCAACGCTTCAGCGGTGAGTGTGACACAACAGGAAGACACAAATGGAAATGTCCCCTCTCTCTACAGCAGCTCTATAGAACTGTTGAGTAGCTTATATGACTTTTCTTTTATCTCTGTAGCCAGGAGTGTTATGCACCCCGCCAGTTGGCTTTTGTGCTTTTTATAGGTGACACAGTGTGATAGACCCTGCCCTCAAACCCTCCATTACAATCATATTGGTCTCCTCTCAACTGTGTTCCTATGGGGCACCGTCACTGCCAAGACTGGCTGAAGTTTAGTCAAAGACATTAAGAGAGCTCCTCCAGGGACAAACATCAGCAGAGAGACGAGACGAGGAGAGGAGAGGAGAGGAAAGGAGAGGAGAGGAGAGGAGAGGAGAGGAGAACGATGAAGGCAATGCAGAAGTGCCTTAAAGCTGCAATCCATAACTTTCAGCACGTTCAAAGATGACAGTGTCTAGTGTGGTATTTGTGAAGCTGTTTCAACATGTTGTTGTTAGTATGCAATGAAAAGGATATAACCACGTAATATGAATGCTGATATTTCTATTTCCTGAAATTATGAAGTTATACAGCATGGGCTCTGTCCACCAATCACTGTGCTCTAATCCAATAGTTGTTGAGGTATCACAGTATGGGCCAAAGTGGCGGACTGACCCACTACCTAGTCCGTTCACACGAAAAGGTGTATGAATGCCACGACAATGCGCAAGGCATTTCTTGCTTTTGGCGTGTCATTTGTACGCCATGTAGCCTGTACTGACTGCAATGTAAACTAAGTGATTTTGTTGCCTAAACCTAACTGCGGATGTTACTGTAGTTTTGTTGCATGGTGTACAAATGACACGCAAAAAACGGCGTTCAAATGAAACGAGAAAAGCCTTAAATGGGTCCTATTTATACATCTACCTGTGAGACAAAAATCTTAACTCAGGGTCAACTTACTAGCTTTTTCCAGGGCTTTCAACTGTGTCTCATAGTCCTCACCAGTGGATGGAGCTGGCTCAGTTGTCATGGAGATACTTTCATTGTCACATCATATCATATCATCATCTATAAACTGTATGCCAGTTAGCCCTTTTGTAGAAAAGTAATGCTTTACGTAAAGCTCTTTATCCTACGCTCCACCTTATGCTCGCTTTCATATTTGCTGTGATAGTTGACATATTCAAGATGTAATTCCCAGTAAAGAAAAAACTCCACTTCAACTACACTCAAGTGACCAGAAAAAAAAACATATTCCTTCTCAAAAGACATACTGAGAAACAAGAATGTCACTTTTAAAGCCTGAAGAAGCTCTGCAAGTAAGAACAATCACACACCCACACTCATACAAACATAGAAGAGTGACAGTATCTCCCTCCAGGAAGAGCGCTGCCATCTCTCGCCGTGGTGGTCATCAGCGCTAAACTCCTGTCAGGTTCCATCTTACACCCTAACGCACACACATGCACACACACAAACACACACACACTGGTCTGTCTCAGGGCAGGACAGGCTCTCCAAAGGGGTCAACGTGTTGTCACACACACCAGGGAGCAGTGTTGTTGTTGGCAGTCCCTACCTCCTCACTATTGCCCATGTCACCTCACACACAGGAAACCTGCTGTGGCTATTAGCGCGCCGGCATGGCGGGGACACTTTGGGCCCAGAAGGACTTCACCCTGGCTAAAACTTGGCAGCCATCTCTTATTTATTTATTTCTTAGAATAAGTGAGCAGTTCTTTCTGCTGCTTAGTTAGCAGGAAGTGTTTGATCTCGATATGTAACAGGCCCGCAGTGTTGCGTACTTACATAATGAGATACGAGGAAAATCATAATAGGCTATTCATTTTTGGAGTAATCTCCGTAAAGCTTTACTTTCTTAGATCATTTTATTAGAATTTTCAAGGAAGTTGCCTGGAAAGAATTATGTAATTTTATTTTCTAAAGGTAATTTCTGTGAAAGGAAAGTTCCATGTAAAACCAAAGTAAATTCATTATTATATCATTCATTATTAATTTAATATTGGAAAATTTTCGATATAGTAGAGCTCTGTCTCTATGTGTCAGCCCTGTGATAGTCTGGCGACCTGTCCGGGGTGTACCCCGACTTCACCCAATGTCAGCTGGGATCGCGCCCCAAATGGGATAGGCGGTTACGGATAATGAATGAATGTATGTTTACCTGTACACAAATTTTACATGTCCAGCTCACCTGTATTTAAGTAAATCATTTATAATTTTTATTTTTTTTAAAGATTACTATAAGGGACTGTACACAAATTATGAGGGGGCTGTAAAAGGGGGAGGGTTAGGTATTTTTTATTTTTGCTAATTTTGTTTTAGATAATTTGAGGGGTTTTTTCTTTGCTTCATTATCTATCAATCAATCAAACTTTATTTGTATAACACCTTTCATACATGTTACCGTGACAAACAACAGAAAAGACAAAAACTATTCAACAATCTAATAATGAGATAATTCGAGACCAACGCATAGAATTAAAAGTTATAGTAACAGTAATAGTAGTAGTAAAAGTTAAAACAGTAGTAAAACAGTGTGAAGTAAAAACTAAATTATTCAATAACAATAAAATAGAATAAAAGTATACAAATTAAATACAATAAAATAAATGAGTAATAAATAAATAATACAAAATAATATCCAGTCTTAATCAAAAGCCTGGCTAAATATGCAGGTTTTAATACAACTGAAGATAGGAAAGAAAAGGGGGATATAAAGGGGATGCGGCATTTGGCAATCGATGGTTATGTGAAAATTATTGTTCCATTAACATTTTAAGGTTTAATTAGGTTACATCATTGTAAATTTGTGATGCACTTTTAGTCATCAATGGCGAAAATAATGGAACCAATTTTGTAATTTAAAAAAAAAGTGAAGCATTAACAAAAGATTCAGCCCCTCTCTTCACACCGTTCATTTGTGTACAATCCCTAACTGTTAACTTTTCAAAACATACGGCACATTAAACCTTAGTGATGAGGTGAAACTCCGGAAAAGTTGTTGTTTTATGTCTTCCATTCATTTACGTCTTGTATTTAAGTTCATTTAGTGTGCGACGTCTCCCTTCACAGCGACTACGTGATCTAATTTTGACTAGATTGACAACTCAATCCTCGGGGCTTTCAATCAGGCACATTTTCACACATTCAACAGTTGTTTCGAATCTCACTTTTCAGACAGGCTTTCCTTGATCATTTCCTGCGATGTAAATGTTCACCGAGGAAACATTTAATGTTTTGTTTAATGTCATTTCTGATCATGTGCCTGACATTCACAGCTGTCTCACAACTGGGACAAGAAGAGGTATAAAAAAAAATCTTGGTGGAAATGCCTTTCCACTCAAACATGGTACATCTCTCCCAGGTGACTGCTTAGCACTGGCAGTAATTGAAAACTTGCCCCTGGCACTGCATGTGCGTGTGTGTGTGTGTGTGTGCAAGTCGTGAGGCATGTGTGCATGTAATTTTTCTTCTGTGTCTGAGCATGTGCATCTGCTAGTATCAGCATGTATGTGCGTACATGTGTGTGTTCGTTGGTGTTGGAACACATTGTGTGTGCGTGTGTGTGTATACATGTGTCTTCATTGCTAAGCCCACAGGTTCACACTAATAAGTCCACCTTCACTGATTCATGTTGTTGGGAGTTTAACCATTTTTCCCAACAGGAGGATGAATTAATAACATTTTTTAACACCACCCTCCCTTCCCCCCCTCTCTCTTTTTGCTCTTCCACGACGAGGGGCCAAATCTCTTCAGCATTTCCAGCCCTGTGAGCTAATTTGACAGCTCACGGGGGTGACGCTGATTCCACTTCGCAGAGACAGGTACCCTAGGGCTAGCCAGCTGGATCGCAGCGGATGCTTACAGATTTGGCTTTAGCTTCATGCTGGGTGTCATCTGTCTCTTTGGTCTGGCGCGGGATAATTTTTGTGTGTGTGTGCATGTGTGTGTGTGAGCGTGTGTGTGTGTCCGCCCTGACATCATGTGCCTGAGCAGTTTGTGCCTGGCAGGCCTTGTCTGTCCAGGTTGGCCATCAAACACAGCCAGCATGGCCCTAATCTGACGAGGCACTGCTCCAAACATGCCACAGCAGCCCGAGAAGTGTGTGTGTGTGTGTGCGTTTGAGTGTGTGTGCATGTGTGTGTGTGTGACCTCAGGGCAGACCCCCTTTTTTCCTATACTCCTTTCCTTTCTCCTCTGCTCTGTCCCACGTCGAATTTCACCAAGCACACACACACAAACTGAAAAAAAACTTCAAAAGCCATCAAGTTGAGCTCATTCGACGCTTCCCCTCCACCTCGCAGTCTCAACTCCTCCTCTGCTCAAGTGTGTGTGCATGTATGTGGTATTTAAGTGTGTGTGTGTGTGTGTGTGTTTGAAACGCTACAGCCAGGAGAAGCAATTTTTGTTCGCCACAAACGGAGAGATATCCGTAGTTCAGCGCTCCCTCCACCCCATATCTGTCACTCTGATTGTGGGCACTTTGCGGGACGCTCTGCCTCAACAGGTTTGCAGCCTCCCCTCAGCCTGTTGCCCTCAGTCGACTTCGATGCTGCCTCTTGGAGGAAGAGGCGATCCTTCCCCGTGCTAGGACGGGAGAGGACAGGGGGACAGACCCCCATGGGAGAAATGACAGCGCGCTTCCCGTTAATCTCCCGGACGAGCCCCAAAATGGCGGGAGGGGCCCGCCGCAAACGCTAATCGCGGCCGACACACTGGTCTCCCCCTGCACACACTTCCAGTCCTCCTTGAATGCCTCAGTGGCGATCTCAAGCTCCGAGGGAAAGGGGGCAGTTCATCGTCGTCGCAGCCTGACAAGGTTCCGTCCTGTTTTGCTGCGAAAGAGAAAATATCGTCCCTTCCCTGAAAAGCGCAGGATGATGAGTACATATGTTGATTTTCAGGCTGTGAGCCATGTACCGCCACTGCGTCTTCCCATCAGGCCTTGGGACAGAGTGACAGCGGGATAGTGTCACGCTACACAGTGACTTGTAAAGTGCCACTGCATAAAGGGCCTTCAGTGTGTTTATGTGGGTCTTTACCTTCCCGCTGCACTCCATTCTTCATGTTTTTACTGACTACCTTTTATTCTATTTTCTGCTCTCACCCCCCTCCACCTCGTCTCCATGGCGGACAGCTCTGAAGCATCCCGCCTCCAGCAGGCGGGGGGACGAGAACGTGGTGGTGGCGCCGGGACAAACGACCTGCTCGCAGCCCAGGGACTGGGAGAGAGAGAGAGATAGAGAGAGAGACAGTAAATGAAATAAGGAACTGGATATGGAGAGAGAGAAGGGCAGAAGCGGGTAGGTGGGTTGCTGGGCAGCAGGTCCTCTCCAACCACCCCTCCACCCCCACCGCCCCTCAGGCCCAGAGGCCTTGGCATCCAGTGAGTAACACCCCCTCCTTCCCTTCCCTTTCCCCCTTTCCCATCACCACCACCCCCACCTGTTCAGAGCCACGGTGCAGTGAGTGGCGTTCAGCGTGTTGTGAACACAAAGCAGCGGCCCCGCGGCCCTCCGCCTGGACCTCGGTGTCAAGACCCAGCCGAGCCGAGAGAGAGAGAGAGGCAGAGAAAGCATGAGAGAGAGAGAGAGAGAGGGCAGCAAAATGCAGAATAATTATACCCAGTGGGTAATGTGAGCACCGTCGTTACAGGGGCGGCGTGGTCGGGCCGGGGAGGAGAGAGACACAGAGGCAAGAGCGTCACCGGGGCGAGCTCGTATAGGGCCAGTGGGCATGTTTGGTAAACCACAATCACAGACCTCCCACTGCACTGCTGGAGCAGTGGAAGTGCTGCAGGAGATCATCTGGATACTGGCGAGCATGGACACACGGGGGGTGGAACGCCGCTGCTTTGGTCCTGCGTACTGTGTACAGATCATATGTGGAAGTGTAATAAAAAGATGGAGGGAGAAAGACTGTATCTTATATGATAAGGACATAGATACATTACATTATTGTGTACACTATACATAATTCACAATAAAAATCACAATAAAAATCTTTAGTGTAGCCAAAGTTGTGGTCTCCAAACTGAAGGATAATTCAAAGAGACTCTGGAACAGGAAATAAAATACTAAAAATAAAAAGAATAAAATACTTAAAAATATGATTATATACTGCATGTTATATATGATTAAAAAATGCATTTGGGTCAAGAGGGGAAATCAGAATTTACTGAAATTATCAATAAATGATTAATTTATTTCTTAATTTCAGCTTCATTCTTATTTTCCAACCAAACCAACATCAAGCATTTAATCAGTATAAACCAAACTCTTTCAATTGCAGAGTGTCCAAAAAGTCTGAACTTAATAATCACATTTATATGACTATTTATTTAAACTATTCGACAATTTATAAATATATAAATAGGTCAGTTACACAGAAATAGGATAATGTAAATATTATCATGCTCTATAACTAATGAACAGACTTAAATTGGTGCTGAACTGAATTCAACAAATCTATTACCATAGGCTTTTAACAGAATTCAAATGATCGTATCTCATCTAAAGTAGACAGCTACTGACATTAAACAATGGCCTATTTACCGTATATAAGTTTCAATTCCCTTTTATAGCTTTTAACAATGTTTTTCTTTTTCAGTGACAATTTTGGAGAGTGTCCCAGAAAGGCTTTGTGCTCTGCGCAGGGGTGTCAAATAGAAAAGCACAATTCACTTAATAGACCTGTGGGACAGAAATACAGAGAAACACATGCTCTGCTCTCATGCAACGAGAGCTCTCGCATGCAAACTGCAGCCGAGCATCAGAACGCTTGCAGATAATGATGCAGAAGGACACATATTTCCTCGTTATGTTGATGTTGGCTTTTGCCCTCCAAACCCTGTAATGCTGTGGAAATTTCAACTTTGGAGAAGTTTTAGAGTAGTGGATGTTTGAAGTTCTTCTTCCTCCCTCTTCAGAATCTGAATGTAAAATGTATTATTTGTATTATTTCCAGCCCCAAGTTAAGTGTGCAAAATCTAATTTAAACTGTATTTAAATGCATAATACATATGATAGATTATTTAAGTTTCACATTTTGTAGAGAAGTTCAGAATAGTATTTCAGAAATTTTTCTGACTCCAAATCTGAAACATTATGCTAATAATGAACATCAATTTATTTAAGACTTCCAATTTATTTTATATGTATTATTATTATTATTAATATTAATATTAATATTAATAATTAGAAAAATATATATTTTTTTTTCTTTTTATGTTTTCTTTTTTTTGTTTTGTGCTGTTTTATATATGTTGCTGTTGCTGTCTGTATGTCCCTTTTACTAGTATGTGTATGTATTCCTTTAACCTTAAATTAAAAAAAATAATAATAATAATAATAATTAGAATAAGTTTATTATCACTACTGGTCTGCAAACTAGATTTATTCTTTTTTATAATAATATATAATTTTGTTATTTGTAAATGTCAAAAGTTGTAGTTCTTAAACTATAACACACTTTTTTATTGATCTGCAAAATACATTTTATATATATTATATAGATTTTATTATTATTATTATTATCATTATCATTATTATTAACAACAATAATATTAATAATTGTATCATTATTACCACTGATCTACAAACTAGATTTATTCTTTTTTAAATAATGTTGTTATCTGTAAATGTCAAAAGTTTTAGTTATTAAACTATAACACACTTTTTTTTATTGATACATATAATATACCGTAAGTGTTTCTTTAATGTCTCCTGTGTTACACTAAACCACAGATTAGATTTTTACGTTACCCTGCTATTCTATTCCATCTAGATATGGTAATGAATGCTGCTTTTAACTAGCCTCTCCACCATTCTCAGGGGTTGATCTAAATGTTTTTAATTTCACCCTGCAGAGTCATGAATAAACAAAACAACAGGATGCACGTTCCTGTCACAGAGGTCTTTTTGCTGGATCCGACATGTTCTGTTAACAGAGATCCTCTCGTGCTTCTTCAGACTAACACGAGGCTGCTTGTTTTTATCCCTCGGCTGCTGATCAATCATTTAATCTCCTTAATAGGCCCAAATCAAAACTAATGGTGCATGTAATAAGTGTTTAACTAAACAATGTGGACAGTGGGGGACTTAAGTGGTGCCTTAATGATTTTCTCTTAACTGAGCATGACAGTCCTAATGAATTTAGGGCTCGCAAACAAACTTTTGACAACTAATATGCAACGTTTGCCCCCAAACAACGCCTCTTCTCACTCTGACCGAATATCTGCATGTGCTGGTTTGCTCTTGCCACAAGTGCTGTGTTTATTAATACATTTATGCCAATATATTTGCATTTCATGAAGTGTAATAAAAGCATTTGCTAATCCAAGATAATTCAGTCACCGGGGCTTTGCCAGCTCTGGATTTCCAAAACTCATGTGAGACATTTGGTGCCATCTTGTGGCGACTGTTGGGATTCCAAAGAAACATACTTTAAATGTACTTGTATGTAATATCTTAGTCTACCTAATTTCACTATAGTGACATCTTAATAAATGCAAATGTTGTATATATCTAAGAAACTAAATATGAATGTAGAAACCCCAACGTAGATACTGAGAGGTCAAAGGCCTTCTCCATACTCAAAGATTATAGTGTGCTAATTTATGTAGAGGTAAGACCATTCGTCTTGCTATAGTTATCTCCTTTATTATACTTTATAGTATTCTACCACTATATTATTGTTTCCTGATGATAAGGTCAGTAAATACTCAATATTAAATACTAAATACTCAACGGTGAGTAACCAGCTGTGGATACTCTAGTCCCTGTATAAAAGTTAGACTAATATTTAAGAATTATTGCACAACTATAAGGTACCACTTTCTACTAAGGCACCCTATATTTTAGGGTTTATATTGTACTATATTATATTATATTGTATTATATTATTTTATGTTATTTTATATTATATCATATTATATTATATTATATTATATTATATTGTATTATATTATATTATATTAAAGTGGCTTTATTTGTGGTTAATATTTAATTAATGCTTTACATTTGAGTTATAAGACATTAATAATAGCCACTTTGGGGTTGCCAGGTTGTGGAAAAATCCCTCCTGCTGGTGTTTGGTAATAATGCAGTTATAAGTGTAGGAAATTCATTAATAAATACTTGTGATTTTCACAGTTTCTACTAAGCCATTATGTCTAGAGTTATAACACCAGAAACGGGGATTTTTCCCAACCTGGCAACCTCAAAGTTATTCTTATTAATGGCTTATAATTGATGTATAAAGCATGAGTAAATGAGTTCTCAACCATGCATAAACCATTAGTTGCAATGTATTTACTTATCATAAAGTAAATAAGAATTATAATTATACTATATATATGTATATATATATATATATAATTATTTTATTATAAACTATTATTTACATGAACCATTTGGGGAAACAATATAAATAGACATTGTGTTATAGCATACTATTATTCTAAGCTACATAGTGAGGAAAAATGTAGGGTCTTTATTTAAAAAGACACATTCCTATATTATTGAATGTACATTAAATAGATAAGTAGTGTAAGTCATGGACATGAGTTTAAAAAGTAGGTTTTGGTGTCACTTTGTTCCACCACAGAGCAACACTGACATCTGCTGTCCTCAGACACGCAAAACATCAGTAAATTCAATTAATTTCAATTTGCTTTATTGATTATGACTGTCAGGTGAACAATATTGCCAAAGCGACAATTCAATAATTAATAAAAAATAAAAAAAAGAACAAAATAAAAACAAAAACATATATATACATATTCATTAAGCAAATTACAATATATAGATGTTTAAAAAGAACATGCATGTAAATGGTAGAAAACAATAAAGAAGTAATTAATGTTTGTTGTGTCAATAAAACAAACAAATACAAAACAATTAATAATATATTGCAATATCAAAGGATAAATGTAAAAAACAACAACAACAATATATATATATATACTACTGTCTCACCCACGCACACAAACATGCAGACATTTAATTTAACTTAACTTAAACTGTAGTTTACCTCAAATCAAGACTGCAGAATAAAGTCTTTAAGTAGACTGGTAATCAAAACATGATCTGAATGAGACACCCCTCTCTCTCTCAGCCACTTGGTTCAGTCCACCGCCTCGAACCCGGAAGTAGTAGTAAACACTGCGGTCAGCTGACTTCCATTCACATGACAGCACTTAGCAGAAACACACTGCAGCTTTGTTCACATTATAGCTGTCATTTATTACTATTTCATTTAAAATATAAGCTACAGTGACGACTGATGGTTTAGGCCAGAGAAGTATCTCCTTAGCTGCAAGTTATCTTAGAACTGTGAACATTTAGCAAGTGATTAGCAGTGACTTAGCTTAGCCAGCTGGTTGAGATAGCTGCTCCACAGGAGCATAAAACCTTGATTTAACTACTAAAATCAAAGTGTCAGCAGAGTTTCGTAAACATGGACAAGATTGCTAAAGGTGAGTGAAATCCACAGCTGCAAAGACACTCTCATTGTTAGTCTGTTTACCTTTTAAAGCTACATATATATATATATAAGATTGCAGCTGATAAGAGGCTCTTCATATCATTTAGTGTCATTAACAGTGTGATAAGATAAGATAAGATATTCCTTTATTAGTCCCGCAGTGGGTAAATTTGCATTGTACAGCAGCAAAGGGGATAGTGCAAAAAACAAGATGCATCAGCTAACACAGTGAAAAAAAAGAGCTAAACAAAGTGTAACAAAATATGAACCATTTAAATAGAAGGAAGTATAAAAATAGGAGCAGTATATAAAATAAGATTAGATGAACCTTTATTAATCCCTGGAGGGAAATTCAGGTGTCAAAGCAGCAACATCAGCAAACAGAGTGAAACACAATAAAGGTAAAGGTATACAAAAATGATAATAATAAAAGAGATATAAAAGATACAGAGTGAATGGGTGAACATGGTGTGTGCAGTCCGTCAATAAATAAATGTAGTATGTGCAAGAAATAAATGTAATATGTACATATGTGCAGTCTATAAAGTGGTATATAGGATGTATAGTGTAAAGTAAGTGTACAGTGTGCCAGTGGTTAGAGTCCAAGATGGTTGCAGATGTTTAAACTTCTTAAAGTCCTCATAGTTCTCATATAGGGGTCTGCCTTGGTTGTGGAGCCTGATGGCTACCAGCATGAAGGACTAACCCAGTATATACAGTATTGACAATAAACAGACTATTAACAAAATTGCACAAGTGGAAAATGGTATTGCACAGTGAGAATGAATGAAATTCCACCTGAAAATATCAGGTTATTGTCAGTTTTTGGTGTGTAAGTGGTCTACTGGGAGCAGTACTGGTTGTGGAGTCTGACAGCTGCATAGACATTAGGATTTGTATTTATATAGTACATGTAGCCTAAAGAAAGAATGAGATGCAAAACTTGGTTGGAATTAGATTGAGAATTAAGATTATACCTTTTATAGCATGCAGGTTATCTACCACAATATATAAAAAGCATGCACAGTCTGTTAAAGTGTGCTTAAAGTATTGTTTTAAAACATGATACTAACTTGTCATAATAATGTTGTGAAAATGTTCTATTCTGTGTGTTCTTCATGCTTAAACTGAATGTAATATGAGCTGTGTTTGGTGCTGCAGATGTGGGTGATATCCAGTCCCGACTGTTGGACCACAGACCAGTCATCAATGCAGAGGTCCGCTACTTTGTGAGAGAGTTTGAGGTACTTATCATGACAGATATGTTTTATTTATAAGGCTTGAGTTACTTACAATTGTGATGAAGGCATAATGTCTTTGTAGGCTATTTGACTTGTGGGTTCAGTGCCACTGATGACAAGTATATTTGGACTTTTTAGCCACTTTTTAGCCATTATTTAGCCACATCAGAACGCCTGCTATGAATACATACAGAGATATGGCTAACCAGAAAAGAAAAATAAATTGTGGATGGGCAGGGGACACAATAGATGTGCAAACACCAATGTGACACATTAGCATATTTCCTCATTATGTACACCATGTACCCCAATAAATGAACTGCAAATTTCAAAGCACTATTTATCTTCACCACAATCAATTTCATGAAGGACTGAATTTAGTTTTTCTCATTAAGTGAGATAATCTGTTTGATGTTTTTAGTGCAAATTTACTTATTCATAAATATTCCCCAGCCTACTAACATCTTTGGTGGGGTGATCAATATACTTTAAAGATACAGTATTTTCTCTTGTTCTTGAATCGATCATGCCAGGAAGTTGTTTCAACTCATTTGCCATTATTATTCTCACTCATTTTAATGGAAGCATCATGTTAAGTCCCAGTGCTAGACTAAACGACTTATGAAGCATATGTTTTCAGTGTACTAAATGGTATATGTGTGTGTGTGTGGTAACCACCGAGCTTTCCTCTGCTGCTGTTTAGGAGAAACGTGGGCACAGGGAGAGCAGACTGCTGGAGAACCTCAATAAAATGGTCCCGGAAACAAATGAGCAAATGCTGCCCACAGATCTAGAGGGCATGATGTCTGATGTCATTACACGGTGTAAGTCTCCTCTCTCAGATTCACACTTTATACAATTCTCACACTTTTTAAATTGTGCTAAGAATGTGTCATTTCATACGTGACCTGACATCTAATCAGACACTAGAATTTGTTGCCATGTCTTTAGAAAAAAGTTGGGTAACACTTTCTATGACGCCCATGTCTATAATGCATTATAAACATACTCATAATGCGTTACAATTTGCTTACAGCACTGCATAATTATAAGTTATAAGCACTCATAAATAACCATAATGCTTTATAACAATGATCATAACACATTGTAAAGCATTTGATAATGACTAGTAAGGTCCTTATACTTCATAATTGCTGGTCACTCACTGACATTTTCTTTTTTTATAAGGATCATAGTTTATTATAACTCCCATAGTTGTAATACATTATAATATATAATATGATTAACTATAATCACTATTATAATGCATTACAATGTGATTGTAAATTACTCTAAGTGGTCATTGTTTGCTTTAAGTAAAGTAAAAATTTATTTTTACAATGTTTTGTGTGTTGTTTTTCCATAGATTTATTGATATTTTTCACTTTACTTAAAGTAAACAGTAGCCCCTAAGAGTAACTTCTAATCACATTATAATGCCTTATAACAGTGATTATAAGGCATTATTAAAAAAAATATTATAATGTATTACAACTATGGGAGTTATAATAAACTATGATGTCGGTGAGTGACTAGCAATTATGAGGTATTATGATACTTGATATATGATGACTTTTAAGTCATTATAAAATGCTTTATAATGTGTTATGATTGTTATAAAGCAGTATGAATATTTATGAGTGCTTATAACTTTAATTATACAGTGCTAAAAGCAGATTATAATGCATTACAAGTATGTTTATAATGCATTGTAGGCATGGGCGTCATAGAAACAACACACTATGTTACATATAATTGTGCTATATTTTGAATCCCTATGATGGTATGATAACACAAGACAATGGCAATCTTAGAGGTTTTTTTCTATCTATGTGTTAGAGTAAATGAACATTTTGAATACAAATATTAAGAATATTTTCTGCTTTTCTCCTGCAGTGGAAGCTGCTAATCACATGGCAGAGCGAGTCCAGCAGAGGGGGCTAGAGGCACAGCAGGTAAAAACAAATCAAGGCAAAGGACTTAAAGCACAGGTGGAAACATCATCATAGCCTTGAGGCAGATTAGATTGTATTATGGTGTCCTCTCTGTGTATAAACAGCATGTTTAGGATGAATGCCAGCATCTAGACAGCACACTGAGCCCATTATACACTGCCTTACGCTATCAGCATCTTCAGTCTAGTGTATGAACGCAAGAGAAAGACGGAAAAATTGAGACAAACATCATCATTCTCATCTCTTTATGTTCTTCCAGAGCACCCAGCTGCAGGGGAACATGGAGCGTTTGAAAGATGAGTGGGCAGAGTTCCTGAAGGAGCAGCAGAGATTAAAGCAGGTGGTGGATGAGGAGCACGCCAAGGCAGTAGGACAACTCAGCACCAAGTACAGCGAGAAGAAGAAGGACTTGACCAAGTTTTCACCCCTCTGATCAGTTGATTGTCTGGCGAGGTTGTGAGTGAACAAACCTCTCTTATTCCACGCTCGTGTTTATTACGGACACCGTCTGTTCTGCACGTGCAAAACGAAGCTATCTGCTCTGATTGATGCTCTTGGCGGTTGGCATGACATGTCCTGCGCCTGCACAAGACTCAATGTTTTCCAAATATGAACGTGTGATTAACAACGTGGCGTTTCACAGGCCATCAAACTCACAAGTTTCTGTCTTTAGCACATGGAATTTTCACGGCACCTAAAAAGTTTCTGGAACATGTCATTTTTTTAAACAAGCAATCATTTGATTGTTCCTTGGCCGTGAAGTTTTCAACATTTCAAGATTTTTAATGGATGCTTGCCTGAAGGGGTGCTGATGATAAATTTGCGTGGGCCTCAAGTTGAAAGGAACCTGTGAGTTTGGCACCGAGGCGAGATATTCTAAGCACTGAAAGGCCAGATCATTAAATGTTAGAAAAGCCCTTCTGAGCAGGTGTGTTTAAAGCACAGGTCAAGTGTTTGTAGAAACGAGCTCAAACAGAACAGTTTCCAGAACAAATCATCCCTCACCAGCTCTCTTAAGTGTTTGGAAAATTTGACCTCTGACATTAACTTCAAGTAAACCAACTGTCTATGAAGTAAATTTGAACGATCAGCAGCAGCTGTTTTTTGTTTGCTTTGCTACTAGAATCTGATTTGAATGAGTCACAAATCCAATATTTTTATTGCTGTTTAAACAGAAAAAAAAACATAAATCAGATTTTGGTCTTCTGGTTTGATTTTTTTTCTGGTCTGGTATACATAAAAAATAGTGCTTAAGAGTGCACCTTTTTAAAGGATAACTTTTTTTTAACCTGGACACTATCTTCCCATGTTTTTGTGTCTGATGAGGATAACACTTTTTGAAATTGTTCCACATTTGAGGGAGAATGTTGCAGCCGCCAGCCGCTAAACAAGCTGTAATGTAATCATTTGGGGCAACCTGGCACTGTCAGTTTACATCCACTAAAAGTGCTTGTTTTTGCCACTGACAGGCTCAGATTGTTATTATAAGTGTCTGACAACATTATGGAAAGAACCCTACCGAGAAATAAAACCTTTTTCTTACCTTACACTTGATCTGGTTTGTTTGTTTTTGTGTGTCACGCTTTGCTCTGAAATCTTGCGTTGCATCCGCATTGCCGAAATCATCTAAATATTCAGCCATGACACTGCAAATCTTTTAGATAACACTAAGGAATGTTTTCTGTACTCCAAAACAAAAAACTCTGACGTGTTTTCAGAGTTTGTCCCGGTGTCTTGTGGCAACTAATCTCTCCACTCTCACTCACGTTTCCACCGTGGTCTCTTCCAGCAACAAGTCACATGACACAAAGACAAACGGAAAGCCAAAGGTAAGAAGAATGTTTTATTTCTCCGTAGGGTGCTTTCCATGATGTTATCGGACAATTATAATAATAATCTGAGCCTGTCAGTGGCAAAAACAAGCCCTAAAGCCCAAAAACGGTACCTAGTTGCCCTAAATGATTACATTACAGCTTGTTCCGCGGCTGGTGGCTGCAGCGTTCTCTCTTAATACTGGACCAATTCGAAAAAGGGTTGTCCCTATTAGCCACTTAAACATAAAAACATAGGAAAACCAGATCAAAGTTCCCCTTTAAGTATTTATCCGTTATACAGCAAACACAATAACATATAAAAGCTGTGATGTGAAATCGTCTGCGTGGGTCTTGACCCTGAAGCGGAGAACCTCTTAATGTTAGCCTCACTTTTAATGAAGTGTTTTGTTTTTGCTCCAGACAATGGCGGGTTCTTGGACAGGTTAATGGATGGGTGGGCACATTGGGCACATTCCTGGCATGGCTGAGAACAGAGTTCATCTCAGACAACGTAATAGAACAAATATTTTCGATACCTCCCAGCCCCCCTTCACATCCCTACCACACACTCCTTTAAACTGCCCAGACACCTCAGCTGTCAAATGTCTCATCTGAAGAAGAAGAAGAAGAAGCAAGTTTGGACTTCACTTCATCCGTCAGCTGAAAGTTAAACAGAGTTTCTGTAAGAAAAATAAGAATAAAACAAAACACGCCAGCAGTGGAATCCCTTCGTTCTGTATCCCCTTTCACAGAAGCTGCTGCTTTTTTCCATTTGGCTAGCAACGACGTGTCCCCCCCCCTGCTCTCCCTGTGTGTGTGAGAGAGTCAGTGATGGCTGGCGTCAGAGATCAGAGAGGGCACGGACATGCCAGCAGATGTACGTCTGCGTGTGTGTGTGTGTGTGTGTGTGTGTGTGTGTGTGTGTGTGTGTGTGTGTGTGTGTGTGTGTGTGTGTGTGTGTGTGTGTGTGTGTGCATGCCTTTCCTCCGCCTCGGTGACTGCAGCTGTCTAACTCGGAGACAGCCCATCATCAGCTAACGAGGAGCGACAATACGGAAACGCGGCCCACCTCTGCCAAAGCAAGGCTCCTTTTCATCTGCCCTTGTTTGTTTTTTGGGTTTCGTCGGAAAGAAAGAAAAACAGTCAGAGTAACACGAAAGGTCACCGTTAAAGTCATATGAGTGTTAGCTATTCATGAGTAGAGTCATACGCTTAAAGTGAGTGCTTGTTGGGCCCGATAAGTGCAGGGTTTATATCTGAAAAACAAAGGCAGCAAAGCTTTGGATGACTTTATGAAGTGATTTATAAGGGACACATAAAAGGATCTAACAATAGACAAGAGGTGCACATGTAGATCTAGACATGAGTTTGACCATTTCTCTGATTGAAGCCAGGCCTGCTCTTTCAAATCCACAAAGCCGGAGCATACATGCCTATAACGACCAGGCTGAGGCATTGTGGGAAAGCACCCAGGTCAGAGTAGCCCTTCCACCATCTCTAATTGCACTACAAGACCGCTGTTGTCAATAAGAACATGTGCTTTGCCAAACTAAATTGACATTAAGCAATCTGGGATTTAGATCAACGTCTGTTTGCGACCGAGGGGTTGCAACAACAACGGATTTCGACATTCATAGGAATTTTTGGTTCTAAGTTAAAGTGCAGGCTGAAAAGGAAGTAAAGCCAGAAATCTCAGCACCTGGTCAAGTAATTGTTGAGTGACTGGTACCGATCAACAACCTTATCAGTGCATTTTATCTGGATAGATATCCATCAAACATTAAGAGGAAACTGTCTCTACACCAACCAGTAAGACAACTCTGTGTGCAGAAAAGGGTTGGGCACTGGCTGAAATCTCCTCTTATCATCCTCCTCAGCCTCTGGACCCTCGTCGGTTTGTTTTTTGTCTCCGGCGTGCATCAGAGAGCAGTGCGCTCTTCCTGTTTTGCAGCGAGGGCAGCGCTCTCTGGCCACGGAGCTGCCGTTCCCCGTGCCAACACAAATGGTAAAGGAAACCGCGGCACCCAGCTGGAGCTGTGTCGGGCAACGGACAGAGATAAGGGGTGTGTTGGTTAATGCAACCTGATGCTCTGTCTGAAAAAGAGCTTTTCCGCATGCACTGGAAAAGAATGAAATGCATCACAGGAATGAAATGTACAGGTTTATATACTGTAATGAAGACATTTACTGAAAAACAGGATCTGATTTTTCATGCTGGATTGAGAGCCTACAGAGAACTGTTGAAGCTTAGCTTGAATAACCGAACAAATCCAGTTTAATCAACCCACAGCACTACTCGGCGCATACCTAAGCCCTCCCAACATCTGCTTGTAACAATGACCAAATCTCAACATGTCAATAAAACTGTATTTGACACTAATCACATGCATATGAACTATGTGAGGTGTGCTTTACTTATTTCTGGCACCAAAAATGTATTTTTGTAGTTTTGTGAATTGTAAGAATATACTCAATATACTGTATGTGTAATCCATGTAGATGATATAAAAAAAATCCAAATTATATAACCATACAGTATATTATTTATGTTAATAGGAACACTTTATCACAAACTTTGGCCTCAAGATTTAACGTTTTGTGCTGAATCCAAAGCTTTCTGACTGGAAGTATTGGATATTATAAGTTTAAAGGTTCATGGACATACAGGTAATTGTCATTGCAGGATACTGTGATCATGACATAGACTGTATATAAAAGTGGACATAGTCACAGTTATGTCACCCAATGGTGTGATGACTGCCGTTTTGAAGCCTCGAGTTCGACATTTCCGCCGTCGCCATCTTGGTTTTTTTGCAACCAGAAGTGACACAAGAGGGTGGAGCTAAGCACAACTGAACGCTGAATAAGACATTTTTAGGCGACCAAAATGTTACACTTAATTTTCATGAACTGAAAACACACTGAGAAAGGATTAAAGTTGTAAGATGAAAACACAGACAACTCTCAGACCGGACAACGCCGTGGTAGCGACCTGTCATCATAAGGTAGCCACGCCCTAAAGCATCCCCTGATTTATTTGACTCTAAAATTTGGGACCATAATTTACTAAATGAACATCATGCTGTATTGAAGAAGACTTGAAACTAGCGGTTGAGACCATAAACTCATGTTTACAATGTTTACTGAGGTAATAAATCAAGTGAGAAGTAGGCTCATTTTCTCATAGACTTCTATACAATCAGACTTCTTTTTGCAACCAGAGGAGTCGCCCCCTACTGGCTGTTAGAAAGAATGCAAGTTAAAGGCACTTCCACATTGGCTTCACTTTTCAGACCCGGAGGTTGCCCACTGGATCATGATAATGTGTTCAATTTCTGTATATGTACCCAATTCTGTCCATGTTTCTATCCCGTGAGTTCTGTGAGTGCAAGACAGGTCAAATACAGCTTGTGTTATGGCTTGATATTTAAATATTCAATCTCCTTTACTGCTGTTCTGTTTGAAAACTAATGAAATACCTGCGGAGTTTGAATTTCCTTGAAGAAACAAACATGACCTCAGAGGACTGCTACAGTTTCTACAAAGCTGACAGCAAACTTGGCGTTACTAAACATTTTCTTGATCGCCTTCCCTTTCAGTCGACTGATGAGAAAAAGCAGGTCTAACTGAAATACAATTTCGCTGTTTTGTGTCAGAACAATAGAAAGCGAGCAGGTATTCATTCACCCCCGCTTTCCTGACAGCTTATGGGAATTTTCAGCCTCTGCGTGCTCACTCACTTTCTTTTGTGCCATATGATGGGCCCCTGTTACTCAATTACTAAGGGGTCCAAAATGAAAATGCCAATGAACAAAAGCGCCGCGCTTCCAAGTTAATAACCCGGCATAAAACCACCCCAGGGAGTCGGTGATGGGTCCTGGGCGGATGGTAATGCAGGTGGCAATATGAATTCTTTGGCAATAGCAAACGTTCACCCGGTGGATTGCTAAATAAGAGAGGGAGGGCTCTCAAAGCTGCAGTAAAACAAATTAAGAAATTGATATTTCTCTGAGGGAAAGTTGCAAGGCATGCTGGTTAGTCTCAGACTCTGGCAGCTTAGAAAATGAGCACTGGGTGGCATATAAAAGCAATCATTGGGAAGAAAAGGGATGGAAATTAAACGTCCCACCTTTCACTATAAATGCCAGCCCTTATTAACAAGCACTGATATGCTCCCTGGTGAAGGCTGACACTGTAACATGTCAAGTTTTTATTCGGCACAGTCAATTTCTTAACCAGATTTCTTAATCAGATTATCTCTCTTTGAAAGCCGCACATTCCATTTTGTGCAATAAAGAGCCTATAAGGTCTAATTAGCTGAACTGTGCGTGATGTTTTGCGTCTGCTCAGTTTCATCAGACAGCCTCTCTAATACAACGGCTCAGTGTTCCTAGCAGGTCCAAGAAACACAGATAAGAGTCCAGCAACAACAAACACCTTCCTCAGTCAATCACAGGGCAAACAATAGCCAGAGAGGACGCGGAGAACGGTCTGTCATCGGCCAGCGGCCACCAGCAGCAACAAAGCTTGTTGTCGTCTAGATTCCTGAACCGTAGAGGAATGTCTGGCTTCACTGCCAACCACATACCTCCTCAATGCCTTTGATTTTCCCTGTTTTCTGTACCAGTACCAGGTATTTACCTGATGTTATCTCTCTTTGACTGTTGCGGTTTCAACGATGCTAAATCATAAAACCATAGAAGAGAATTTCTTGCAGCATCCAAATAGCAGTAAGAAAGTTTGTTCATATGAAAAACAGTTACCAGAATGTAGTTAAACCTGCAATAACTGCTTTTTGGCCACGTGTAAACCCAACACGGACATATTCTCACCATTTTCAGTTGATGGCTAACTTGTTAGCAAACATAGTTTTCTATTTACTCGGCAGATTTTTCAGCAGATATGACACAACGTTACCATTTGGAGTCGTTCAGTATTAACTATCTTTAAGCTCTGTTTTTGGTCTCCACCAACTCCTGAGGGAAATATTTGTCTCTTTAATGGTTATATGGTCCACTATAGCTGTGCGTACGCTGCATGGTACGGCTCTGCTCGACTTCATTCGATGCACTTTTGGTACAAGGTCCTTTTCTCTAGCCATGTTTCCACTGTGGATAGTGCCCCCTGAGTATAGACAGGATTCTCAGCTGATCGCCGTAGCAGCGGTGCATGAAACTGCCGTGACATCATTTTCAGCAGCGCTGAATTATCTAATTGGCAACCAAACAGATAAACACCTGCACTTGGTCAATTGTACGTTGTAGTGTACAGTGTAGTTTTTTCAAGCTGCCATTTTTAAAAATATGTGTAAAGTGAATTAAAAATTGTGGTCGCTATTGACGGCAGCTTGGCTATTTAAAAGTGCCGGGTTTGTGCAGGATGCCCCGTGTCGCGCTAGTGACGATTCTCTCTGACCAATCAGTGGTCTGCAGTGTTTTAACTCCACCTTCTAGTATCAGCTCAGCTCGCTTGGAACCTCGACTAAGGTTGTACCAAGAATGGAACGGTTCTATTGGTACCATCCACAACATTTGCTAATGGAAACACAAAAATAATCATTCCAATTTGTAACGAACTGAATTGAACTGGACTGGACTGCTTGGTGGAAACGTGCCATATGTTCATAAGCTAGTCACTAACTTTGATACTGGGCAAGAAAGCGAACAGGGCTCTTAGAGCTTTTTTTTATTGAAAATAGTTGTCTGTTGTAGCAGGCCCCTAAACAAAAACAATGAGCTGAAAGACACTAAAAACCTTTGTAGCGCTGAAGGAAACTGCAAAGACGAGCAATAATTCTTTGTGAGTTTGTCACTACAAGTGACCCCTTCCACAGACAAGCATAAATATAAGAATATTTATTTATAGCCGCTTTACATAATCAGCTTACTGGCTATCCAGTTAGAACAAGCTCAAGAGATTTCACTTCAGTCAATTTACTTGACTCCATTACTGAACTTCCTGCCAGCTTATTGCACTCTAGATTTACATCTTCCTCCATTGAAATGTTCCTGTTATGAAATAAGGGGTTTGATTTAAATCCACTGGGCTACTGAGAAAACCATTTGCTCCGAGCCTTTTTGATCAGTTATTTATAACTCATTGTCTGGGAAGTGATTTATGGCAATAAGTCATGGAACAGAGAGGAGAGAGGAAAGCAATATAAAGGAGGCCTTGGTGATTGAAGTAACAGAGATGTTGAAGTATACAGTATGTTAAGAGACAAATCTTTGGAATTGAAAATGAACCACTCAAAATTTCCATGTAGCCTATGTTGAGTTAAGTGTTCAGTTTATGCTCATGAACGTGACTTTGTGAGAACTTCACTTTTCCAAAAGGAATATTTTCAGTTTCTGCAATGTCAGGAATACTAAAATAAAACTGATATAGCTGTATAAGTTAGTCAATAAAGTCAATAAAATCAGCTCGTTGCCAGATCTGGACAAGATGTTTGCAGTCACAGTTTCTTATTGATCAACCCAATTTACTGTCTGTTACCTTTCAACCTATAGAAATAAATGGAAGTCAATGCCAACAAATAATCTTTCAAATAATTTTTTTCAATGCAAAATGTGTCACTTTCATGCATATCTGATTTTAATTAGCCAGTTTAAGAGGTTGCAAGATCACAATGTACAATGTATGATGTACAATGATTGTTAGGCATATAAACTATAACAACATTTTGAATTGGCTGTAAATAACAGTGACTGTAGGATTCTCCGTTCTTCCACTATGGACAGAAGCTTTTTGGATGCCTTCCCAGCTCATTATAAATGATAGGTATCTTGAAAACAGGATTATTCCGCAACATTTTTTGGAGGCTAAACTAAAGTGTAATGGAAGAAAAAGACAAGCTCCCCATGTAGTGAACATTTCACGAAGCTAACTAAGCATAACGCTCCTTAAAAATACTTTTGTCCCATTGTCAGTTGGACCCAAGACTGTGGAATTTATCCCCTGTTGCTCTCAGAGCAAGCCCTTTGCTCTCACTGAATGATCTCACGATGAGATCTCCAAGGAGCATCTAATATCCCACCTGCCTCAGCCCCTGAAACCTAATAAATCAATCAGTTGTGCTTTACAAGCCTCTGTGTGTGTTACCCATTCAGGAAATAGAGAATCCCTGCTGTGAATCACAGCTAAAAACCATCCTGACTGACAGAACAATGAGGCAGACGGGAGATGGAGGAACACGGTGCGTAGTACTTGTTTGTGCCTCTGTGTAGATGTGATTTTTGTGTACAGCCCGTGAACCCCCATCTGAATGTGAGTCAGCCTCTGATCCCAGCTTTCTCCAGGGAGGCCCGGGCTCTTGGCAGAGGAATGCATGGGAGTGGGCTCCTTCAATAAAGGCAACTCTCTTTCAGGGCCCCGGGACGGCCCTGGGCTTTCCTTTTCATCCTTTCCCTCCCCTGTCTCTCTGAACCCAAGTGGGCTGCTGCCTTTGCTACTGCTGCTGCTTCGTTTCAAGCGTAATGGCTTTTCCTGGAGGCTGAGGGAGAAAGACACAGAGGAAGGGAGTCCAGAGCTAAAATTATGACTCACCTACTGCATGCCCATGTTAAGCACTGGGTGTCATGACATTTTGTTAGAGCTCAATGTGGTTTTGTCTTGCATTCATGGACGGACTTTGAAGCAAATTTGACATAGTGCATGCCAAACGATGGAATTACAACTTCCGTGTCCGTCACGTGACACCATTGGGCCCAAAAAGACTTTCCCATAGACTAAAGCCCAATTACAATCCAGCCCCTACAACCTCTCCCTCTACCCACTTCCACTCTATTTGCGTGCAAAGTTAAAGCTGAAGTAGTCAAAATTTTGGGATCATTGGGCAAAGATTCCATACGATCTTTTCAGCATATTGTAATTCAAGTGTTCTGAGAGAAAACTAGACTTCTGCATCTCATCATGGCTCTTATTTCAGGCTTTAAACAATCTAGCCCGTGACGGAAGACTTTGACCAATCACAGGCCACTTCAGAGAGAGAGAGCGTTCCAGATCGGCTGTGCTCCGGTCGTGTGAGCGGTGCTTACTACAAACGGAGTTCACTTACGGACTGGGAGAGTGTATGGGCCGGATTGGAATTGGGCCTTTTATTGGGAAAGAGACGTCTGTAACTCAGTGGATCATTTTTTTTTAGGTAAATCAACTTCCCAGTACGAACACTTGAATAGCCCTTATTTAAATTATTAGGACCTAAAAGTTGTAAAATGCACTAATAGTCGAATCCAGAGTTATCTATTTGGCCCCAATGGAGGCGGAAATTTGCCGGAAGATCTGTCAAGTCAAGCTTTTTTTGCTTTTTGCATCACTGAGCAACTTGAACGGCAGCCTGCCTCCAACGCTGTATCCAGTTCTCTTTATACATCCATGGTTTCCCCCTTGCTTCCCATCTTTATGCTAAGCTAAGCTAGACTAAAGGGCTGTTGGCTTTAGATTCATATGTAGACTCATCTAACTCCAGCAAGAGAGCCAATACGCATATTTCGATTTCAACGGACAATTCCTTTTAAAGGTGAAGAAAGACCGTTTCACACTTATACCTACCATCCACTTTCCAAGGCTTTGCGACATCTCTTTCAACAATCCACTTGATGCATAAATTGGAACTTGCATTCATTGCTCCGTAGTGTCATTGAGGTCTAGCAGATATGTGGCTGCAGTACAACTAAGCTTTTTGACAGCTATGATATGGGGTGAAGAGAAAGTCAAGGTGGACATTAACACAAAAATAGAATAGCAGAAAAAAGAAAGAAAAAGAAGGGAGAGAAAAAAGGAAAATCAAGAAAGAAAAAGTCAAAAGAACAGCAGATAAAGCAGAAGAGCCCTGTAAAAAAGAGAGGTGGACAGAGCAAATGGAAGTAATGACAATAGTAGTAAGAAAACCTGAGAGAGGAGAGGGAGAAAGAGAAGAACAAAGGCAAGTAAGGGGGAAGTCCAAGATGGGATGGAGGGGAAAGACACAGAGAGGGATAGACTGGTCCCTGGCCTGCAGATCAAAGCTGGCGGTGAGCAGCAGCTCCAGGCCGGTCCTCCCAGCACCTGCTGCTGCCCCGCAGCCAAGTCAAACACATTATTCCAGCAGACGCACTGCTTAATGGCTTCTGTGGAGAGACCTTTACCGGGTCCATGACTGCCTCTGCAGACGCTCAGAGGTGCGGGCCGCCCTGACACACACACACAGAAACACTTCCTAAAAGTCGTTCTTACTCACTGCCTACACAAGGTGACACACACAACTTTCCTACGTGTGATCCATCCGATCATTTTATTGCACATCTGCTTGAGAGTGGGGAAATCCAGACACCTGTCAGAATCATAAACTCACTTAAAAAGTATCCACGGATTGATGAAGCACGTATACAATAAAAGACATTTAAAACACCTGATTGAAGCATCGTGCTCCCCTGTCTGCCCGCTCTAACGCAGCGTTGTTAAAGGGACCTGCGTTGTGGTTGGACCTGAGTCAATACGGAGCAGAGAACAAATCATCCTTAGAAAAACAGTAAACATCTGTTTTGTGACTTGGCCACCTCTCACTGACGATGTCAGCCTGACCTCAACGAGGCTGGGCCCCTTTTTACATTTTCCATGAGAGCAAGCTGGAGTACCAGTAAGTGGGTGACAGCATCTGTGATTTCTTTTTTTTTTCTTTTTAAAAAGCGGGGAAAAATAAAAACAAACCTTGACGCAATGAAGGCAGGTACTGGGGGCGCTCTTAACGTGTCTTGCACTATGTCCAAAAAGAATAAAACCACGGACGGTCTTTATATACGGCTTTTGCTCAGGCAAAGCGAAGCCTCATTGGTTATTGATGACATTTACGGCTCGCCGCATATGAAATACTGTCTGCTGAAATATCACTTTAGAGCCCTACTTTCCTTGCAGCTTCAAGCCTTCATGGCAGCCGCTTGATTTGTTGGTTGTAAATGATATTTGGATGACACGTGAGAGCAACCTAGCGTTTTTTTCTTTTCTTGCTTGGACACAAACAACAGGTATGTCATCCTATTGATCTTTGTAGGGGAAAATTCTGTTTTCTATTTCAGAGGCTGGGCCCGGCTACAAAGCGGCATGGAGCTGGTAGTATAGTCTTGAGGACACTTTAGCAGAGTGGATGCTCTCCAATGTGTGGGCTTCAAGGAGATCGCTGTTATTATTTTTACCAAAATATTAATTTGTGTACCATATAGCATTTGATAAGGCCAAAGGGGATAGATGAAAAAACCCTTTTTAAAATTGTAAGGGACTTAAAACATCTCAAGTATGCAAGATTCATGTATTTATAATTCTTTTTAATGATGGTTAATTAGAACATTAAAAGCCCTAAATTACAATGACTCATTGCGAGCCTAACTATACTATGCAGCTGAGCTAAAAACTTTCCCTCTGAGGCACCAATGGTGATAGATAGATAGAAGTGGCTGGCCTGCAATCTGGAAACACCAGGAAGTCCATAAGTCCTCCTTTTCTCCTCTTCTCCTACACTCCTTGTTCTCTACCTTTTCCTCCCTCTCTCTCTGCCCCACCTCAGCCCCCTCACAATCTGGCCAGTGTATTCTGATGGCTTTACCAGCAGGAAGTGGGACTTTTACAGTGAAGGCTCTGGACCAAGAAGCGTCTGCGAGAGGCAGAGTCCAAGTCGAGGTGCAGTCCTGTCACCACCTGTTGTGTCTCACCTCAGTGTTCAACAGAGTGCAGTGCTGTGCCACTTCTTTTATTTTTCAGATGCTTGTTAACATAGACAAGGCAAGGAATGGTAAGTGATAGCCTGAGTCTCATGAGTCAATTGTAAAGTTGTAAGCAGCCCTGTCATGAGTCACACCGGATGTTCAACTAGGAGACCGTTTTTTTGTGTCCCAAAAGTGTTGTTGAGTTATTTTGAAGTTGCATTATGACATGTTTTTTAGTGATGTTTGCGACGTGTTTTCTGTACTTCTGTTACCTTGCATATTTTACTTAGTTTACGTAGTTATTTCAAGCCCAATCATGATGTTTTTCATAAACCTAAGAGAGTGGTTTTGTTGCCTAAACCTAACTGAGAGGTTTTGTTGTCTAAACCTAACTGCAGCAGATACCGTAGTTTTGTTGTGTGGTGCAAAAATGACACACAAAAGAGGCATAGCTAGCAATGAATGCAAAAAGTCAAGACACACAGAATATCCTTGTAATGTTGTGCTATTTATACTCCTTCCCATGAGATCAGGTTGCATTAACAGTATGTAAACTGGATTAGAAAGTCAATGTGTTTGCATTTTACACAAGAAATTAAACACTTGAAATCAATTAAAAAACAATTAAAAATTGAAACAATTGAAACAATTAAAATCTGTTGGTGCTATAGGGGGGCACTATCTGGTCACCAGTCAAACTTTTCTTGCCAAAAATGTCAGTTGAACTTCATTCATACTTTGCTCCGAGAAGGTGATCGAAGTTGACAATCTAGAGGAAGTCATAGTTGTAACAAATTTTCCATAGGTGAGTAAAAAGGTCTGTAAAAAGCTTCCAACAAATTGAGTCGTACATGTAGGGGAGACCGGGGGCAATTGTAACATCTCAAATTGTACCAATCAGAAATGAGACAGAACCATGAAACTCATATCATTATAAACTATTACTATATCATTACTGATGTCTCGTACTTGAAAAAGCTTTTCTGCCAAGACTTTTTTTTTTAGGTATGAAAGTAATTAATTGTTCGATGGATATTTAATTGTTTTAACTATATCTATGTTTTAGGTAGTTTATTGTGGTCCTTGGTATTTACATGAAGTTATTACATGTGTTGTTAAAATTGCCCCATATGCTGTGGCAATCGCCCCTGCACATGGGGGCAAATATAACATTTGACTTATAGTGCAATTAATATTGTGACTCTAACAAGTAGAACACAAATACAAGTTGCTTACATACAATTTGAATCCAAATAGTTCAAAAAGTTTTTGAGTAATGGCATCAAAATCAAAATTGTTACAATTGCTCCTGGTCTCCCCTATTAAGCTTGGCCAATCTGTAGTGAGCATTTGAGCTTCTTCGTGAATGAATTAATGTGTTTTTTTACACATAGTCATATATCAAAACCATTGATTTTTCAATCTCTGTATTGCTGCTGTTTTCAGGAAAATACCTACTATACTAGTTTTAATCCTTTGCCAATACTTATTCTAATTCAAAAATGTTGTGGCCATTCATTTGTTGAATCAATTTCATGATGTTTGAAGCCATGGGTCATATTTACAGGAGAATGTTTTTCCACAGATAACAGGAATTTCTCAGTTGCACCTGTCGATATCTAACCTGTTTACGGCCGCAGCGTGTCCAGCAGTGGGAAAGCAGCTGACCCTGTGAGTACACAGGCCTCGTGGAAAATGATGGTAATTCCAATACTGTTGATACCTCAGGAGACTTGGCACAGCTTTAGTCATCCGCCTGGATCCAGCCGATAGCAGTATAGAACATAAAAAACACGTGGGATACAACGGGAGTTGTCATGGTAATCCACAACCTCCATAATCATTTCTTATATCCCTCTCCTATATCGGATTTCTCCTATTATCCCATGCCTACTATTATCATTTAGCATTTTCTTTCTTTCACTTTTCATTTCCATCCTTCTCTTTATTTCTCTTTTTCTCCACTCTTACTTCCTCTCTCTCTCTATTAGCCACCTAGATGAAAAGACAAAGAGCTTTCCGATTTCCATCCCGTAAGGTTTGTTTTTGGGATTGTTCCAATCACGTGGGAGAGCCCTTTCCCCGCTGTCTTTTCCCAGCACAGGTGCCTGCTGCAGTGGCTCTCGTAAGCTGTCTGCAAATGACATTGGTTCCCCTCCGTTGGTCACATCCTGTGTCCCGGATATGATACTGCCATGAGTCTCTGTGTTCCTAATGGAAACACGTCTGGCTTTGGATTGCATGATGTCCAATTGTGGGAAGACTGAAGTGCTGAAAGCAGTTCTACAGACAGAGTGTCCATCCAACAAGGTAATTCCCATATGTTTACAAGACAGAATTAGATTTGGTCAGAAATAGCCTCTGAAATATTCCAGAAAGTCTTCTCTTAGAGGTTTTCTCAGTGTGTTCCTTGGCAGTGCTGAAAAGCAGACCCCAATTTGAAATAGATACTGTTTGTGAGCGGTAGCCTACAGCTGTTAGAGAGGAGGGTTCATGCGATTTATTTCAATTTTATGATGATCGAGTTTAAATTACTTCACGAAGATGTTTTTTATGTTCACCTGTGGCAGCACTGTGAGAGTATATATATCTGTCAGGGCAAAATTTAAACCAATAGTACGACATTTTTGGAAATATGCTAATTTGCCTTTGTGCTGAGAGCTGGGTTAGAAGATCTCTTATATCTGTGACTTAAAAGGCTACAGCCAGCAGCCGATTGGCTTAGCTTCGCTCAAAGACTGGAAACAGGGAAAAACAGTCAGCCTCGCTCTGTCCAAGGATTTAAAGTCGGCCTACCAGCACCTCTAAAGCTCACTGATTAACACGTTGGAGGGGGGGCTATTTCTTCAAGAAGTGACTGCTCCCGACCAAGAGATAGTCCGGCACGGTCGTGGCTAGAAGGTAACCCCCAAATTGTGAAAAACATGCAAAAACTCTTGCGAGACTTTGCTGCCGAACAACCTATCCTAACCTTAACCATTCGAGGTCAATGCCTACCCTTAACTACTCGAGGTCAATGCCTAGCCTTAACCATTCGAGGTCAATGCCTAACCTTAACTATTTAAGGTCAATTCCTAACCTTAACTATTCAAGGTCAATTCCTAACCTTAACCATTTAAGGTCAATGCCTAACCTTAACCATTCAAGGTCAATGCCTAACTTTATCTATTCAAGGTCAATTCCTAACCTTAACCATTTGAGGTCAATGTCTAACTTCAACCATTCAAGGTCAATGCCTAACCTTAACCATTTAAGGTCAATGCCTAACCTTAACCATTCGAGGTCAATGCCTAACCTTAACCATTTTAGGTCAGTACCTAACCTTAACCATTTTAGGTCAGTGCCTAACCTTAACCATTTTAGGTCAATGCCTAACCTTAACCATTTTAGGTCAATGCCTAACCTTAACCATTTAAGGTCAATACCTAACCTTAACCATTCAAGGTCAATGCCTAACGTTAATCATTTTAGGTCAATACCTAACCTTAACCATTTTAGGTCAATGCATAACCTTAACCATTTACACTTCAGTTTTTACAAAGACTAAACAAAGTCCAAAAGAATCTAGACAATCAAATACCTTGTGACTGACCAGCCTTACATACAAAGTATTTTGCTCTGGTTGAAGCACTTTTTCATTTCTAAAATATACTTGTAAAGAGGTATGTAGACACACAGAGTCAGAGAAAACCTCATGACGAAAGTCTTAGCACCCTGCCTAGAGTTATTGCTCACTCTCTGAAGTTAGTGGCCTACAACAATATCTAACTATAAGCATGGACTGTTTTTAAATTCACACACACTGCTCCTCTCTGTTATTTTCTGTCTCTCAGTTCTCACTTTCACCCTTTTTATCACCTGCCGACTCTTGCACTCTCAATTAAGAAAATAAACAGAATGTCCTCGGGTCCCCAGGGTCCATTAATCTTTCTTTTTCCTATTACACCATGCTATAACTGGCCTGGCAAGGTGCCTGGCCGTCAACAATGGGTAACCAGTAGACACCCACAACTATGCAGCCCCCACTTCACCAGACAAAATGTAAAATGTGTCAGCAGCAATTTGGTCATATTTACCACAGCTATATGACATGTTGAGATTAAATAGTGATGTGTGGTTATTGGCTTGCCATGGTAACAATAGAGCCCCTTTGGGAGGGTCCGGGCGTATGTGTAGATGTTATTTATCATGTATAAAAGTCAAGCAAAATAATCTCATATATCATTTTTCACCTCCAATTAACCGTGAAGGCGTTTGCGTTTCACTGAGTGAGCAGCGGCTGGAATGTGAGAGCGTAGCGAGAACTGTGGGTCACGAGTGGACGTCAAGGCCATTTTTTGATATAATAGCTCAAATAAACTTTAGTGGGTGGGAGTTCTCGTACTGCTGACACCTCCATGTCAGCACAGTGGGCTAAATCAGAGAGGGAATATGATCATAGCAGTCATAACAGTTCAGACAAAAAAATACCTTTGATGTGAAATGGAAAAAGCTCCAGAAGGCAGCACTCAGTGTGTTCTTTCACACAGCGGCACTTACGGGTGTTGAACTTTTTGAAAGGAATAGATATTTTGAGTGGGGTTATGTGCAATTTATTTCTTGGAAATAGTTCTGACCCCCTTAAAATGGCAAATTGTAATTTTTACACTTTGATATTCCGAACGGATTAAATAAACAAGATAAAACATGTTAATTAGTGTTTTCCCCTGTCTCCAGTCTTAAAGGTACAGTATGTAATGGTGTGGTTGTAGATTGCAGCCAAGTGCAAAACCGTGGTAACGCCGTTCGCCTCACTCAGAGGCCGTCCTTACCATAATAACACTACTTTAGGAGCAACAGAGGTCAGACGGCGGCTGGCGGTTCCATGGTTTTGCACTCTGTGGCTCACGTTACCGCAATTTCACAAGCTTGTCGGAGAACTTCTGAGAACTACGAGGGCATTCAGGTAACGTAAAAACACAAAAGGTTCTCAGGTTTGTTCGTTCTGGGCTACTGCAGAAACATGGCGGAGCAACATGGCGGACTCCGTGAAGAGGACCCGCTAGCTAGTAGATATGAAGGGCTCATTAAAAGCTAACGCAAACACAACAATTCTTAGTTTCAGTTGATTATATACTAAAGAGAATATCATATTCCAATTCTGATAATTGATCTCCCGAAATGTTACACACTGGTCCTTTAATGCTATGCTAAGCTAACAAGTTGTTGACTATCTTCATATTTAGCATACAAACGTAAGAGTGGTATCAATCTTATCATCTAACTCTCTGCAAGAAAGTGAATAAGCATATTTCCCAAAATGCCAAACTATTCCTGTAACCCTTTTGGCTATCGTGAAAAAATGAGCCTCCACACATGGAAACAAATTGATGTGTTTCTTGTATGCATACCTGCTATGGAGAGGCCAAAAAACTATCTTGGTCCCATTGCACAATTCAAAAAGCATTCAGCCATCTGCAGACTGCTGACCCTTTGGGTTTGTCTGTTGTTTTTTTTCCTTAGTTTGCTCCCTGCAAGTGAGGTCATGGCCAAAAGGTAAGACATCTCAAGTCCTTCAAAGATAAAGTACGTTTGAGCTTTTACAGCCGAAGGTTAAAGGTCGCCTCCTGTCAGCCGTGAGGTCAATGTAGCATCATCTATCTCTGCGAGGGAGTCTCTTACAAGTATATTGCTTCTCCATTGAGTGTTTGTACTCCCTGTGGACAGAATAATCTGTGTGTGTGTGTGTGCGTGCTTCTTTAACAGTGGAATTTCAATGGTTGTCAAGGGAACAGCAGGACAATCTCCTGACACAAGTTGCCTCAAAAGTACTGAAACACACATTCACACAGTGAACTTCATAAACACCTCGGCCTCCTGTAACATACGCATCTAACTTTAGACACTGACTGCATGGTAGGATCATTTTCACCCACTTTTAGCATTAAAACATTCAAGGCCTGGTTTTATGAAAGAGATGCGACAGTCTGGAATAGTGTTATAGTGCGCTCTGGGCGACACCTCTGTCGGTTTCCATGCTCTAACCTCTTCCTTTCCTCATCCCACTCTTCCTGTTGTCTGGATGAAAGGAAAAAGGGGGGATGATTAAAGAGAAATACTGTACTACATATGAAGGCTGTCTCCCTTTGGTTTCATGACTGTGTTAAAAGTGAAATGGAGAGGAGAAGGGAGGACTTGCCAAAGAGCTGTCAATCCATGAAGCCAGCAGGTACTCGCTACTCTGGGAACAGACTCACACAAACACACTCATAGATGGGAATAGATGCATGATTTATATACACTGTCGCCATTACGCGAGGCTACAGCCCCCACGAGAGGCACTATTTACCCAGTGTAATAAATTGGATTAATTATATTTGCCTTAAAATGTTCTCACTCTCAAGCATCGTTTCCATCGTTGAGGAGGCAACTCTGACTCATATCTGACCATCGGTGTTGAAAACCAACAGTTCATCTGTCACCTGAACCAGCGGTGATGTGACACCTGAGCAGTGGTGCCCATATTTTTACAGTTTAAGCAAAACGCTAACTTTGTCTTCACTTAATCCTGAGTTTATTTTCATAATATTTCATCTTTTCATGGATGTTTTAATAGATTTATACCAATAGGTAATCTAAGAGTGGCCAGTTTGTTCTAGAAAGACAGCCTTAGGTGTGAAGGAAACTTCACACTGCCTGCCAAAGCGGAGCAGTCAACCAGAACTTACAGGACCATTTATAATCAACTAATTTGGCTTTTCCTTACTTTACCAGAGGTGAACAAACTCTCAGATGTCTCTTAAATTATATCCTAATGACATTTTTCTCACTGAGCCTCCCAGTATGACTCCATTGGCCTTCCTTTAACATTTAAAGTGATATTTCACATTTGAGATTTTGTAAACGTCATATTCATCATCCTAAATATGGTGCTGCACTGTTAACCTCGTGTCTACCCATCTATAAAAGGTTCCATATGGTTACCCATAATGTAAATGGGAATAAAGGCATGTGGCACATCTACTGTATGTCACCCAAAAGTTTGAAACATATTTATGTATGGGGATGCTGCCTTCACTCAGAATAATGTAAAATTCTGTAAAGTTAATTTTATTCATATAGCCCAAAACCACAAATCACAAATCAAATATGAATCAATATTCTGTTACTGTAATGCCTATTTCTCACCTCAAATGTTTTCAGAAACATCTTGTAGTGTACTGTTTGGCTGTAAAATGTGAAAGTTTGCTCCAGCTGGCCGTGCTTGGTATTTCCTCAACTGATCTCAACATGGCTGCCGGGTCACAAACTTTCTCATTTTACAGCTAAACAGTACACTACAAGATGCTGAGTCTTTACAGTAACAGAATACTAATTCATATTTGATCAGTGTTGCCTAGTTTGACCGTTTGATCGGAGTTTGCGAGTGATTGACAGATGTTCAGAGAAGGCAAGGCTCCAGCTCGGCTCTGATTGGTTGTTTTCCACTGGGCTGTGAAATTTTAAAGATGTCATTAGGAGCACTAGAGGACACCGGAGACACAGAGGCACATGCATTTTTTTCAGATTATCTGTCTCATGCACTACTGTCAAGATATAGTGACCGTTTTATAAAAATAACTTCTTTTAAAGGGACTGTTTGTAAGAATCAGAAATTGGTTGTAACAGCGACACCTGTGGCCGTTAAGTCAACGAAAGTCATCGTCCTGTTGCTTGCGTTCGCCCGTGTGCACGTGCTACGTGAATGTGAGCGAGCATCCGTCAAAACAGTGAGGCGACACACGTCAGCTAAAATCACAATATCACTCTATATTTCAGCTGCTTGGCAGTAATGTTAGCTGACCAGACGGAGGTCTCTCCATGAATCAATGCTGTTGGTCTGGAGGAGCTGCAGCATTCACTAAATATTCTCAGAGCTACGAAGTCTTCTGCAGTGTGGAGTGTGCGTGCATGCAAGTGAGAGTAGAGCGAGAGAGCGAGAACGCGCGCTGTGTGTGAGTGAAGGCAATCAAGCAGGCAGAGGAGCAGAGGAGCAGAGACTCCGGCCCTAGAGACCAAAGCTATGGTCTCCCCCGAGTCCTCCGACCGCGGCCAACACTGTTTTGCAAGATAGGCTTCACTAGATATAACTTTGCGGTTTTGGTGCTTCTGTGTAGTTTGTGTTGGAGTCTGAGTCTGAACAGCGTAGCCACATGGAGCATGCATGGGACACTGACCCAGATTGATTTATACGTGTAAGAAGTTACAAACAGTCCCTTTAAATCATATTTGCTCCAATTCTACCCACATTCCCTTTAAATAAATACCTTATGACTATTTCAGTCTGTCATGCAGTAATAAAAAACATGGAACAAATGCCTGCATGCATACACCATTGCAGGAATAAAGCACCCCATCGTCTTTAGTTTTAGTGAGATACAGTATTTATGCATTATTGTCTCCCCTCCAGTTATGTCACTTTAGGCTTCAATACTTCTTCAAAGAATGGCATGTGTTGTAACCTATCAGGTTGTGCAGGAGTTGCAAAGTTCTTTTACACAACATCCCGTTAGCATGCCCATCTTGCAAAAAGAGGAATCTCCATAAACACGTGTCCCATCCCCCCAGCATTAACACAGAAACAGTTTTTAAAGCTAGTCACCTGTCAAAGACAATTTTTGGAACAATAACGCAAACAGAACTTTACTATGGACATAAATGCACTTTTCTCTGCTGCTAAACACAACTGCAAATTGGGAGTATGACTGCAAATTGTGTAAAATTGTGTCTGAAACATTTACTAATTTTATTCTTTTATTGTTATTTTTAGGTATGTTAATTTTAATACTTATTTATTCTATCCTTTTTAATGCACTGATGGGAGCAGGGAGAAACAATATTTGGTTTCCTTCTGTGCATGCAAATACTCAGTGAAATGACAATAAAGTGAATCTTGAATCTTTAAAACAGGCTTCCATACTTCTTCAAAGAATGGCATTTGTCTGAACCTGTCAGGTTGTGTCAGGAGTCGCAAAGCGCTTTACACTTCTTTCACAGATCTATACAACATCCCGTTAGCATGCCCATCTTGCAGAAACAGGAATCTCCATATACACGTGTCCCATCCACAGTTTGAGGCTGTCCGAGGGGGCGTGTATACTGTAGAGAGTTGGTCTCTTCACTCCAGCAGCAGGGACACTGAGAAGAGATCTTCACCATGGCCTCAGCACAGAACTAATGAATACAGACACAAATAATGTGAATCCAGCTAAGAAATGTCTCAGTGGCAAAGTCAGAAATTTGAGAGATGAAACCTCTTGGTAATAATACTGCTTTGTTGCTGTACTGAGCTATTTAGGCCAAATGTAGAGAAGGCAGAAAGACACTGCATGCAACTCTGCAACAGTCCCTTTAAATAAATACCTTATGACTATTTCAGTTTATCATGCAGTAATAAAAACCATGGGACAAAATGCACGCATGCATACACCATTGTAGGAATAAAGAACTGTATATCTTCTTTAGTTTTAGTGAGATACAGTATTCATGCATCATCTCCCCTCCAGTAAAGTCGCTTTTAGGCTTCCATACTTCTTCAAAAAATGGCATTTGTCTGAACCTGTCAGCTTGTGCAAGAGTTGCAAAGCGCTTTCACAGTCTTTTCACAGATCTACACAACATCCCATTTGCATGCCCATCCTGCAGAAACAGGACTCTCCATATACACGTGTCCCATCCACAGTTTGAGTCTGTCAGAGGGGGCGTGTGTACTGTAGAGAGTCGGTCCAGCAGCAGCAGGGACACTGAGACACCCACTGAGAGAGAGAGAGAGACAGAGATTCACCATGGCCTCAGCACTGAATTGCACACCCTTCTTTATGTTGTCTTTTATTTATTTCTCGTTACTGTTTACCAGCGTGTTTTGCGACACTGATGCAGAAGAAGAAGATGAGCACGCCAAGCATACGTACACGGTGGAGATGTTCAACGAGGCGGTGCCCACTGCTCCACACTTTGTCATGTTTTACGCCCCATGGTAAGTGTTAGCTAAGAGCTAAGTGTTAGCCAAGAGCTAAGTGGTAGCTAACAGCTAGCTCACAAGTTTTGTTTTCTCAGACGACATTGAATAAATAAATTGGCAATAACCTTTGTCTTTATTTGACATCCTCCATATACACCAAAAAAAAATAGTAAAAAATGTTTTTGGAGAGTGAGATTAAAGCTAACCGGCAAGTTAGCAAACAAGCTAGTTAGCAGCTAAGCTAGTTAGCATTAATGCTAGTTGGCTGCCTAGCAACGTTCCTTTAAACGACCGGCGTGGATAGCTTAGTATGCTAGTTAGCTTAGCATGCTAGTTAGCTTAGCTGCTAACTAGCATAGCCAGCAAACAGTTAGCCAAGTGCACTTTTAGTGCAGCACTTTTCACAGGGGCCTAATAATACTAGTACTTCACTTTTCGGTGACTTTTAGTTTGCAAACTTTCTATTGAACGTTGAACTACATTTGAACACAGTTTGTGGTGTTATGCTGATGCTATTTGTGCAGAAATAGTCAGTCACAGTTCATGGTTGTAGTTGTAGAGGAGCTGTGCTTACGTGGCAGCCACTGATTGACTGATGCTGCATGTCAGAAGATAAGATCAGATGTTCAACTTTTCCCTTTGTTATGTCACTGCTAAAGTGTCCATTGTCTCCCATGGGTGTCTCTAGGATCAAATCTGGTATTTCTTTGACATGGGCTATGTAATATTATAGCTGCATGCAGTGTGTTCTCCACATTTGGCCTAAATAGCTCAGTACAGCAATAAAGCAGTATTATCACCAAGAGGTTTCATTTCTCACATTTCTGCCTCTGAGATTTTTCTTAGCTGGATTCACATTATTTGTGTCTGTATTCATTAGGGGGACAGTATGCACAATTGTACGGACTACTTTTACTTATTATTAAAATATTACATAAAACTAAAGCCCTAGGCTATAAGATACAACTTTATTGTCAGTTTGCACTGAAATTCATTTTGCATCCATAGGCAGCTCAGTTTGAGAAAAAGTACACATACAATAGACATACTGTTACCATAGACAGACAGACAAGTAAGACCCATCAGACAAAAAACAAAACACATCACAATTATTCATACATAACCCATTACAAAATTACCCTCTGTCCTCTGGATTTACATGTCTTTAGCAGCACATTCATTATTATTTAGCAACAAGATGGACTGATGGACAAAAGCGTTCTTTAGCCTGATGCGGTTAAATGTAGGGACTCTGAATCTCCTCTTGGAGGATAGAAGTTGATACTCCCCATTTAAAACATGCGAGGGATCAGAAGAGATGCTGTTGGCAAGTCTGAGCATACTCTTGTTGTGAGCTGCTTGAAAGGAGGCTGTCTTCGCGCAGATTTTGATTTGGCTATAAAGTTTAGTTTTAAGTTTTACAGATATACTACTGAGCTATGTGGCTTTCAGTGCCAAAAAATAACCAAGAGTCTGAACTGAAAAGGGAGAGGCCTGTTCCCTTAATCTTTTTGATCATTCAGAGGAGAGTACAGTAGTAAGCCACCATCCACATCATGGTATTTCTAAGAATGCAATGCCTCAGATACACCACGATAAACCCTCATATCATCTTCACCAGCCCGTAATGCTTGTAATTCCACATTTCCTTTGTAAGTGTGGTCAGTTCAGATAAGTCGTGTGCAAATGATGGCTTCTAACCAGAATCAATACAGGCCCAATGTGTCCTGCACCATTGGCACTTGCCTGCCTGTGTCAGAGGCTTTTTTTTTTATGTTGGTTTGGTGCGTCTGGGCCTTAAGAATACCTTGTGTTAGACACTGACGGTGTTTGTACCACTGTTGTGTCCAGGTGCGGCCATTGCCAGAGGTTACAGCCGGCATGGAATGAACTGGCAGAGAAATACAACAGCATGGACGAGCCCCCAGTGTATGTGGTAAAAGTTGACTGCGTTCCGAACACCAAGTTCTGCTCCAATGACCACGGGGTCAGGGGCTACCCCACGTAAGTATTCATCTCCCCAATTCTTGAATTCATCCATTCATATTAATCCTTTGGCATGCATTAGATCAGCTTAGATATTTCACATATGTAGATCAACTGAAACAAATGGCTTAATTGAATTGACTGTTGCATGTAGGATAAAAAAAACTCACAACATACAAGGGCACAGTCTTTTTCATCACTGATTGACAGAGAGGTGATACATTGGCCTGCATTTATTTGAATATTCTGCCCATATCTTAATGACGTCCTCTTAAATCTTGGATGTTGCTGACTGCATGCTGTAGCTGCAAACACAGCAGTCACTAGATAATGATTGACAGAAGTTTTATAACCAAAAATGACAGGGTCCTAGAGCTTGTAAGGATGAGACTAGTTAGTAGTTGCATACATCATTGAGTTTTTATTACACTTTTGTTGCAAAGCTTTAGACTTGAACCAAAAGCCGACCATGCCACAATTCATTAAATAAAAAAAAAATGTCTTATCTGTAGGCTGAAGTTGTTTAGGCCAGACCAGGAGTCAGTTAAGTACCAGGGGCCCAGAGATCTACAGGCTCTGGAGACCTGGATGCTGAAGACAATCCAGGAGGAGCCTTCGGTGAGTTGTGTTCATTCAGTTAACATCTCATGTTTATAAACCAGCGACCCTTACAGTGCAAGAACGGTGGTGTTCATAGCTGCTTGTTGTTGTTGTTGTGTCCTCCAGGAACCAGAGAGTGAACAGGAGCCTCCTAAAGCCCCAGAGCCCAAACAGGGCATGTATGATCTCACTGCTCTCAACTTTAAGGCCCACATAGCCAAAGGTAAAGATCTAGTTGAACATATGTTGTTTAATGCTTTATGAAAGTGCCGTTGTACCGCTTAACTCTTAAGGCAAATTAATAGATAATGTCGTCTTGTGTATTTATGCAGTTGCATCCCGCCTGAAACAGATAGCTCGTTTCTGTTTCGTCTCAAATTTTAAATGTCCTTTCAGTTTTCGACCACACTTAGTAGTGTTTCTGGATCCCTCCTTAGAGAATGGAAACACCTCGTTGCCTTGATTGACACAAGTGACATTTCAACACGAGCACCTGTGCCACAATCCACAACGTCAGTCAACTCGAACCAACTGTATAACACTTGTCTGCTGTCACCTCACGTTTCTGGATTTTCAGACACTATAATCGTCTCGTTGAAGTTGTGGCTCTTAAGCTCCGCTGAAGTCGAGTGTTTTGGTTTTGAAGAAAAATAAATGATTTCTTGTTTGGAGACGAAAAAAAAGGCAGGATATGACATAGGCATTTTTTTTTTTTTAAACAGTGTTTATAGGTCCCACCTTCACATCTTGGCAACGGAGCTCCAATAAACGTTGTGTAATTGGTTGCGTATAACCTCTGTATAAGAGGTGTATATTTTCATTTACGGCAGACTGGGTTGAGTTTGTTGTGGAATCTTTTTACATTGCTCCATCAAATCAAAAATCTGAACACACAAACTTGCTCAGCCTAGTGCATAATTGTGCACTTGTGTTTAATTATATCCACGTAGAAATTGGTATAAACTGCACAGCATTTTACTTTCTACTTATTCTATGTATTATTTTATGTTCTTTTTCTTTCCATTTGTGTTTAATTTTCTTTTTGGTTATATGCAGTTTCTTTTTCTAAAATGGCTTTCCCCCTCTTGCTACAGGTGCCCATTTTGTTAAGTTCTTTGCCCCATGGTGCGGTCACTGCAAAGCCATGGCCCCAACCTGGGAGCAGCTGGCCACCACCTTTGAGCACTCTGATGACGTCAAGATAGGAAAGGTGGGTCCCTCAGATTGTGTACAGTCTCTCAGGTTCATGATCCAACTAGTCATACATTATTTTTTTTGTACCCATCCTGCAATATGAGCTGCCGTTGTGACACACTTTTGATAAACTGTTATTGCTGTGGTCCATTTTGCTCCCATCATTGTTAAGTGAAGTTACTTTACACTACTGGCATGGCATCATTCTGTTACCTGTTTGACAGAACAGGATGCTGGTCACATGAGGAGCTACCCATTTGCATATTGTGTTTTTAAACACACACCTGTTAAGCAAATTTGCAGGGTCAGTGTTTGCATTGATGTGTCATTGTAGTTTAAAGTCTAAAGGCCCGCCGGCGGGCCAGCAGCTGTCTTTAAGAGGCTGTAGCAGGCTCAGTTTTAAAGCTAGAGTGAAGATACTGGTATTAGCTACCTTATCGATAATCACATGCAGTTTGGGGCAAAAAACTGCAGTTGTTTGCATGTAGTACAAATGTGTTATTTTCGCCTATTTTAAAATGGTGTATTTGAATATTTCTGTGTACAGTGGTCCCTAAACAGTCTTGGAATTACATAAATTGGGTAACACTGTAAAGCTGAGACTCTTGTGGATCCAATGAGCCCAGTTGTATTCATGTGTGATGATGTTAGTCCCCATAGTAGTTATTTTATATAATGAGATCATTTTTTGAAGCTTGACGTCACTGTATAAAATGAGCTGTTGTGACTTCTATGATGATCACAGCCTCATGAAACTATACAGCCACAAACTAGAGACCTAGGGCATTCAGAGGATGTTCTGAAAACTGTTCAGAAATCCCCTTATTGTCTATATACCTAAGGAAGGCATACATCCATCGCCAAACAAATTAAAGTTGCGGAAATCTCCAAATGTCAAAGGTTTTGATACCAAATCACAGCATGGCTTTTTCTATTGTGTTCCTCAGGGTTTTTGTGTCTCATCGTGGTATTTTGGAGGGATTTTGATAATTTTTCTCAATTCTCAAGTGGTAAAAAATATTTGAATTTAGCACCAAATCTGTGTAACAAATTGTAACAACCCAAGAATTGCTGCAACAACGTATGAGACATAATGGAGCAAGGGAATGGCCATCATATACTTCCATAAAGTTCTAAACCCTTCTACACTCTCATAATTTATTTTAATCAATTAATTCATTTTTATTTCTAGTTTCTGACTAGAACACCTTGACACACAGTGCTGCATCTCCAATTAATCGTCGGGTTCCCAGCTTTCAGATGATGTGCACCCCTTCTATGTGACATTAACTGTTGACCTGATATCTCCCCTAGAGACCCCACGTCCCCCAACCCTACCCCTCTTAAAAAAGGGGGCTGAATGGTAAGAGGTTAATAACACATGTCCATATATTTTTGATCTAGGTGGACTGTACACAGCAGTATGAGGCGTGCTCTGAGAATGGCGTTCGGGGATATCCCACGCTGCTCTTCTTCTACAATGGACAGAAGGTACGGAAGAAGTTTTTGACTGCCACGGACTTTCCATTCCAAATGATCTCTGCATGCACAGCCATTTGACACACTCTTTGGCCACAGCCTGCCTGCATCTGACCTGCTGCCACTGCGGCTGTCATGTTCTTTCTCTTCAACACCTTCTAAGATTTACTGCAAACCATAACAACCTCCATGACATTACATCATACTGGGATAATTAAATACATAAATATAAAAAAAACAGGTATGTTAATCACAACAGCCATCATACAATTACATTGGCACTGCTTCAGATCTGAGTTAAACAATGAAAAGGTTAAGTAAGGTATTAATTCTAGTGTGTGTGTATGTGTCTTTTTGTAGATAGAACAGTTCAAAGGAAAAAGAGACCTGGACTCCTTCAAAGACTTTGTGGACAGCCAGCTGAAGGCTGCCCTTGAGCAGGAGCAAGAAGAGAAACCAAGTGAGGAAGAAAAAGCAAACGAGATTCCCACTGAAGAGCCAGTCAAAGAGGAGGTTAAGGTGAGTGTGAGCAACAAAAAGAAGAAAAGCCATAGAAAATAAATATATGCTAGAGGTGTTCATACGTTCAGAAACAATCTAAACATATTTTAAAATCAATTATTCAGTTGCTTTAATGTGTTGAAATTATTCTGCTGGCACTTGAAAGGCTTTAGACACCTGACCGTACAAAAAAAGTCATATTATATTATGTTGAGAAAAAGTCATAGTATAGTATTTCAACAAAAAAGCCATAGTGTAGTATGTCAGAAAAAAGGCATAAAAAAGTCATACTATAGTATGTCGAAAAAATAAAAAAAACGTAGTATAGTATGTTTAAAAAAATATAAGTCATAGTAGTGTATGTCGAAAAAATAAAAAAAGTCATAGTATAGTATGTCGAAAGAAGTCATAAGAAAGTCCTAGTATAGTATATAGAAGTTATAGTATAGTATGTCGAAAAAATAAAAAAAACATAGTATAGTATGTCGAAAAAAATATAAGTCATAGTATAGTATGTTGAAAAATAAAAAAAGCCATAGTATTGTATGTAGAAATAGTCATAGTATAGTATGTCGGAAAAAAAACGGCATTGTATAGTATGTCGAAAAGGAGTCAATAAAAAAGTCATAGTATAGCATGTCGAAAAAAATGTCATAGTGTAGTATGTCGAAAAAATAAAAAAAGTCATTGTATAGCATGTCGAAAGAAAACAGTGTAGTATGTCGAATAAAAAAAAGTCATAGTATAGTATGTCGAAAAATACCCATAGTGTAATATGTAAAAAAAAAAAAAAAAAAAAAGACAAAGTATATTATATAAAAAAATAGAAAATAGTGAATAATACGTTTATAGTAAGCAGAAGGGCTCTCGTTCAGGATCATCACATTTCAGCACAGTTTAATATCAGCTTTTCTTTCCTCTATGCAGTCCAACGTGTTGGACCTCACAGAGACCAACTTTGACGAGACAGTGGCCAAGGGCCTCACCCTCATCAAATTCTACGCTCCATGGTAAGATCGTCGTTTTACTATTCTTTATCTTTAACGTCCTGTTTGAAGTAACACTGACTCTTAACTTCCGAATGTCTAAATATGTCTGAGTCACTTGTAAGTGATGTCATTCCTGTGTTATCCTGCTGTCAACCGTAGGTGTGGCCACTGTAAGAACCTCGCTCCGACATGGGAGGATCTCTCCCAGAAGGAGTTCCCCGGCCTCACTGACGTCAAGATAGCCAAAGTGGACTGCACTGTTGAGCGCACGCTCTGCAACAAGTACTCTGTAAGTACTGTAAGACACCATCCAAACAGAGCAATGCAGCACTGTGTATCTCTCACGTTACCCTTCTGTCAGCTTTTTTAATTTCCTCAAGATTAAGTGTTATACGGGATATAATAAAGCAAAAGATTGCGGTTTTATCACAGAGCTATAAAACAATATGACTGTACTTTAATTAGATGCTACAGTAATCCTAAAGCAGATTTAGCACCGTCATGGGTAAAGAAATGTTGGCACACACCCACACGATCATTAAGCCAACTTATCATTGTGTACAGTGTAGTTGTAATGCTTGCAGAAATGCTGTCAGAGCTCACAGTTCAGTTATCTTTCTGAAGACTTGATGATTCACTCTGATAAAATGTTGTGTTTTGGTTTTATATTAACGATATCTTCTCATATAAAACGTCACATCTCAAAGTCTGACTGCTTCTCCCACTGTCCGTTGAGTCAGCAACATATCTCAAAATCAGGTGGACAGATGGGACATTAAATGGTTTTGAAAGATGACAAAGCACATGAAATAAGTTGTTCTTCCCTCTTCATTCAGGTTCGAGGTTACCCCACGTTGATCATCTTCAAGGCGGGGGAGCAGGGCGACGAGCATCACGGCGGGCGGGACCTGGAGAGCCTGCACAGCTTCGTGATGAGGCAGGCGAGAGACGAGCTGTAGAAAACAGTCAAGTCGGCGCACAACTCTCCACCACTCTGCTCGTCCACACTGCATATCTGGCCAGTAGGACACCACTCTCTCTCTCCCTCCCACAGTAGCCAAACCTCTCTCTATCCTTCTCTCCACTCGGGTTCTCTTCAGGCAGGAGTCAGCTAATGACGGACTGTTCTTTCTCCTGTGTTCAAGGACAGAATGATTCAGTAGAGTGTTTGGGATGTGAATGTATTTCTCATTGCTGTCGCCCAGAGAATACCATGGTATTGGCTGGGCCTGTAAATGAAGTTAATATGTCGGACAACCACTTTACAAGCACTGCTCTATCAATCGGAACCAGAATTCCTCGCACAGATAAAAATGTCTTTTATCAAAAACTGGTAGCACTGAAGGACACATGTCCCAGTTTCTGCCTGTTCAAAAAAAAATAATTGTTTCTGATGAACTTCTGAAGCCATTTGACTTTTTTTAAAATGCTAAATTTTATACACGGGATCTGTTGTTAAAATCACAAGCCATTACTGTTACGGTACTGTGAGTCAAAAAAAGTTGTGAAGTTTGTGTCACCCACATGTGAAGTCGAGTGTTAAGTTGATGGGTACTTCCTTTCCATGCCAGAGTGACTTAACTCTCAGGGAAAAAGCCCCGCAGACTAGGAGAAGGTGTGATGGATGGCGATTGTTATCCCAGGTCTGATAATGGCACTGTTTTCTCTTAATGATGAGGATTTTTTAGAACAAAGTGAATTAAAGGTCATCATCTCAATTCATTTTCTGACTCTTATGATCTCAATGAGCCATCCCTCTCTACTCCTCCTAGCATTCAGGGTCTCAGGCCTGGACCATGTTGCCCCCATATCTCCATTACTGACCATCTGTAGAGTTCTCCTCATTTCATCCTACAAATGTATTACAAAAGGTGTGAATGTAAAGTTTTTTTCTGGTATATCTCTCAGGCTAGGCCCAATGTTCAAAAGAATTTGGGAACCAGTAGGTGGAGCAGGAGAAGACAGCTGGGTCACTTGGTATTGAGGGCAAAAACATGCAGCAGAAGTTCAGGATCTTTTTGCATGAGAAATTGAAATCTTAACTTCTGTGGTTGGACATTTTTTTGTAATTCTCCTTGTGAGGTTGGAACTGAAACGAACATCCACTGCAGCTCAGGGTCAGGTGGGCTAGCTAGCATCATATCACCTTTCTGACTTATGATTGTGATCTATACTTACCTTCGTGGTTGTACTAGCTACATCTGAATGGGTCTATAGAATTCACTTTTCACTTTTCCTGCTCCCAAATAATGTTTCTAGATGTCAATTTTCTGACGATGGAAAATCATGCTATGAAGCCAGCATCTTAAGGCACCCAAATCTATGAATGACTGAATATATGAATTGGTTTAACTCTGCTACATGGATAGTGGGGGGGGTGATCTGGTTGTAAGATATAGCTGCAGTCTCACTAACCAGTAACATGATCTGGAAAAAAGAAGCATCCTTTTATCAATTGCAACCAAAAATAAACCATAACTTGGCTGGTTTTTAATTTTCTAAACACTGGTGAGATTGTTTAAACTGAAAGTCTGCTGTATCATAACCATCAACCTACAAATCCAACTTGTACAGAAGCTTAATCTGCGTTTGAAGATTCAACAGTCGCAGGCCAAGAAAGCCACCCGTCACAGACCTGGTTCTAACAGCATTTGCAGTTTTCTTTTCAGCGCACTTTTCTGTGACCAACTGTGACTTCACCCACCCGTTAAGCCATGCCCACATTACACTGCAAATGCTCTTTGACCCAGGATACGTGAAAAGTATGTGCTGCATAATGCAGGGCACCTTTTTATTGTCTAACCCAGGTACACAAAACAGTAAGAGAGACGCAGCAGTTTTTTTGTCAGTAAAAGTTTTTATGGATAGCACATGGTCTAAGGAACTCCAGTGACAGAAGTATTTTTTTTCCTTGTGAGTCATGGGTTGTGCACTACCCATGGATTTTGTACAAAAAAAAGTGAATAATGGCAAGTTGTAACATGAGATTTCATAATAAAAAGATTTTTCAAAAATAAGTTTGTATTTTCATTTTGTCCTTGCATCTGTCTCTGTTAATAAGGTATGTGATTTTTTTCTTTTTAATAAAAGGTGCAATAAATAAGCTGAGAATGTACAAGTATTTACAAAAAAAAAACAGTCTAAACATGATCACAAATGTAAACAGCAGCTTACCAGAGGTATATTTTGTAATTTATGATTGGTTAGGCACGTAAGGTATTTTGATTCTTGTTATTAGTTTTTCATTAAAATATGTTCTCTAAAAAAAAAAAAAAAAAAACCTCCATGTCATTCAAAGCTCACAGTAACTTGTTCAATCGGAAAGACGTTGCCACTGGACACAAATCTCGACACAATTTCTACCCTCGGCGTTGAAAAAGCAAAAGGGCTAATTTCAGAAAAGCTGGCACTGGACGCCGTTCTGCCGGCTGTTTTTGACTCGCTAAATGTTTTTCCACGATCTCTTGATGGGTTGTCAGGGGGTGGAAGCGTTTGTTAACTTTGCGAGTGCAGCAACATGGAAATGGCCATTTGCGGTATGTCGCAGGGATAAGGCTGTATTCTTCGTTTCTTTGGAGAAAAACATCAGTTTAGCCACAACATGCATCATGTTGAACCAGCCTGGTGAATCGCAGCTCAGCGTGAGCCCGGCAAATATTGACACGGAGGGGATATTTGGAGCAGCGCGCTACTAAAATAGCCTGCGGTCACTTTGGTTCAGTCCATATTATATTTTAGGAGGGCAAATATGGCTTAAGAAGAAAATACATTGGGAGAGAGAGGAAGGAAATATGAATCTACTGACTCCAATGTATCATTTAGTATTAGATTGTTTGAGTTAGCTCTGAAAAGGAAACTTGAGTTTGTATTTTCCCATCTCACTCAAACCATTTATACACTTGTCATTTGACCAGGTGATGTCACTGAGTCAACTCTCCAGGGGTCACGCTCTGTTGGAGAAGTTGTTCATTAAGTAATTATTCGAGCCCCCTCTGAGAACTGATCCACCGTGTTCATTGTCGGGAGAGGAGAAGGGAAAGAAAGCAGCACTCGGACTGGTCCCACAACAGTTCAGTTGCCCTCTCCCTCTCAGCGAGGGAGAAGGTGCAGTAGCCTCTTCGGCGTTCATACACACACTTCCATAAACACATAATATACAAACTGAAACACTCCAAACCTCCACACACACACACACACACACATTCACTCAGTTGCAGACCCATGAAGTGAAGACTCCACAGCTAATAGAGAAGGTGATTGACTACTTGGTGGCTCAACACTGTAGGGTGAAGTTGCCTATAGATGACACCCATAATAGTCCTCTCTTAGTTTGATGAATGGATGAATGTTTTAAATTATCTTTCAGGGTGGACATTCCTTGCAGGCTGAGGTTATGGGCAGGAAAGCTGGTGTCTAGTTGAGGTCAACAACATCCAGGAGTCACTTGGTGCAGTTGCAGCCCTTTGCCAACCCAACTTTTAATCACTCATTATTAGCCCCTCGATGTCGGTGTCGGTGTCAGTGGCAGCCGCAGGCCCGCACCACCATATTCTTGTATTTCTTCAGGATGACGTTGGAGTTGTCGTCGAAGTAGAGCACTGAGATGGCGTGGAGCTTGGTGGGGGCACAGCACGGCTTTGGTACGTTCTCTGGGTTCATCAGGTGCACCTGAAAATCAAATTAAATTCTTTAAGCCCCTTTCAGCGCCAATCTGCATTTGGCAGAAAATTAAACTGTTTTTTTAAAAAAAAGATAACAGAGAGCAACTATAATGCAACTCAGTAGTGTCAAAAGTCATAGTATATTATGTAATAAAAAGTCCTAAAAAAGTCATAGTATAGTATGCAGAAAAGGAGTCATAATATAGTATGTCGAAAAAAAGTCAATGAAAAAGTCATAGTATAGTATGCCATAAAAAAAATCATTAAAAAGTCATAAGCATAGTATGTCGAAATAAAGTCCTAGTATAGTATGTCAAAAAGGAGTCATAATATACTATGTGGGGAAAAAAGGCATAGTATGTCATAAAAAAATGTCATAGTATATTATGCCATAAACAGTCATAAAAAAGTAATAGTATAGTATGTCATAAAACAATAATTGAAAAGTCATAGCATAGTATGTCAAAACAAATGTCTTAATAATATGTCGAAAAAAAAGTCATAGTATAGTATGTCGAAAAGGAGTCATAATATAGTATGTGGGGAAAAAAGGCATAGTATGTCATAAAAAAATGTCATAGTAGAGTATGTCATTAAAAAGTCATAGCATAGTATGTCAAAACAAATGTCATAATAGTATGCCATAAAAAAGTCATAGTATAGTATGCAGAATTGCCACCTCGAGATTGTATGCCTCCACCAACTAGTCAAGTTGCAGTTTACATCTATGTCCATCCAAAATGTCATCACTTCATCATTTTATCTTCTCAGCCATTTGTGTGAAACTGTCATAATTACCATATGAATTCTTGAATTATGGATAAAAATGTGATTTGTGAGCTCCCAGTGATCCTCCACCTCTGACCACCAAAATCTAATCAGCTCATCCTTCAGTCCAAGCGGACGTTTGTGTGACAAATTTGAGGAAATAACTTAAACTTAAAACAACTCCTACACTGTGTTTAAAATATACTGAGCACACAGTACACTCCTGTGGGGTTGGCCTTACCAGGGTCTGTACAATGGCGTGGTTGGTGGCGTTCATGTGGGCATTAAGGGGGAAGGAGCACTCTCCATCACAGTAGTTGGCTGCGTAGCCTTCAGGAGCAATGATCCAGTCCTTAAGAGAAACACATTACAGTAAACGTTAAAAGCAGCACAGTCAGAGCAGATGAAATCAATCAAATCAGTTAATAAAACATCCTAATATATCAATGCATGCTGCGTTAGAGAGGTGAGACTATGTCTTTGTGTTGAAACTCTAGAAAGGTCAGTTCTGGCTTTATAACTCCACAAAACTAATGTTTTTATTTTGCAGCATTGCCCCGTAACAGAAGCCCTGTCGCCTGACTCCTGTTGTTTAAATTCTGTGTTAATCTCGTCTTTGAGGACGTCCCTGCTCAAACACTCCTGTCTGTGGAATCGCTCACGGAAGCAATACTTCTCCCCTCCTTCCTTCCTTCCTCTCTGCGTCTTACTGTTTTTCGCTCCGACAAATTCTCTGCATGTTTTACCTCTTTCTAACTTGTTTTTGTGTTTTTTATCTAGTGTACCTTCCTGTCGGTGTTAATAATCTCTCTGTCTTTCTCTTCTGTGTCTGTCCAGCTCCATTACTGCATGTGTGTGTGTGTGTGTGTGTGTGTGTGTGTGTGTGTGTGTTGGCAGTCTCCCTCTAGATGTCAGTGCTGTGTTAACAGCTCACAGCTTGTTTGGAAGGATGTACGTAACTCCTGCCCTTCTGTTTCTTCCTTAGTCTGTCTTCTTGTAAACACACACACACATACACACAGTCTTCAGTCTACTCCCACCAAGCTACGTTAACTGACGTCTTCTCTTTTGACCACCCTTGCTTGGCAGTACTAGATCCATATCAGCCTGGTGTTTACAATGTGAGTTATAAACAGTAGGGCCCCTTTAATATTAGAAAGGGGAGATTTTAAGTAAGCAACTATTAAGACACCTGTCTTGAGGTAGCTACTTGATATACCAGCTGGAGGAAAAGTTATTGACACTTATTGTTGGTAACCGTCTAAAATAAGTCCTGAATCTTAATGACTATTGCACATTGAAGAAGACATAGCCCAAACATCTGCGCATTTTACTCCCTCGTGTTAATCCTGCAAACCTTTTTGTGTGCCTGCTAGACTTGTATTTATGTATCGACAGAGACTTGATTATGCAAGAGATCCACAACCATCCCTATTATGTGTAGATTTACATCCGATATTGTGTGTTTATGGATCCTCAGTGAACCCAATTCCATATTTAAAAGGTCCAGTGTGTAGGATCTGACGGTAACTAGCGGTGAGGTGAGGAGATTGTAACCAAAAGAAGCCTGTTGAAGAAGAAGTGTTGGAGAGCTACGGTGGCCGACGCAAAAATGCGAATCTCTAGAGCCATCTGGAGCAGAGCCAGTACATAGAGTGTGTGTGTGTGTGTGTGTACATGGGAAGTGAGTGGTGAAGCGAGAGAGAGAAAGTGGCAGCAACGGGAGCGGGTAACGTTATCGACTCCAGCCCAAGCAGGAGTTGTGTAGATATAAACGGCTCATTCTAAGCTAACAAAAACACAACAATTCTTATTATCTGGTGATTTATACACTAAAGAAAATATTAATATTGTATTCCATTTTTGCTAATAGATCCCCCTAAATGTCGCATTGGTCCTTTAAAAGTTAATTCTATTTTTGTTAGCCTCTAAAATACTTCTACATACAGTACAGGACCTAGCTGTCAGTAAACATTGATTCGAATATCAAACTATCCCTAAAGAGACAGCGAGGATCACTACTACCTTACCTGTTCACCACACGTGTGTATGTATTAAGACTTGTTTGGATGTATTGAATAAGAAAACGTTGTCTACCTGCCAGCCCAGCTCTCTGAAGCTGACATACAGCTCGTGTCTTCTGCACGCCGTCTTCTGATCGCTGCTGTTGTAATCTGCAACAGAAGAAACAGAAATCATCAGGAAACTGCACTTTGCACACATACTTCATGTATATTTGCCCAAATAAGAGAGGGCGGTTTTAGATTTGTTGTGAATTTGTAACATCTATATTATGTTGTTCACATCTTTCTAGTTGTCTAACATGACTAAATGTGTTCCACTACATGACCGATGGGATGGTAAAACACAGTCAGCTTAAACCCTTCCCTGGGTAAATGACTTCCAATTAAACCTCATGAAAGTGACTCATGACATTCAGAATCTGAGAGTAGAAGAACAACACAATACGCCTCATGTAATGCACTGGGTGGAGACGCATGCGAGGGCGTAGGCCAGAGCACAGGCACAAATGCTCGGTCACTGCGCTGTACGTGCTTCACATTCATCTGCTGTTTAATTCGTTTGAACGCACGCCTAATTGAATTCATCAGCATTCAAATATTACTTGGCGCGAGCAGCGAGTGGTGACACGGTGACAAGCGTGTTTATGGACTCTCCTGCCCTTGCGGTTTGTTTCTTAATTATCTCTGTTCCATTCTGCAGCGGCGGGGCAGACGGCTGCAGACAGTCCCAGCCAGGTATAGGTTTGGTTTTTCACAGTCGAAGAGGTCATTGCTGGCATCGGTGACCGCGCTGAAGTCAAGACGGTGACACTGACTTTCCACAGACGCCCTCTTTCTCCCTCTCTCGCTCACTCTCCCTGTCTCGCCTCATTGATTTTATTGTTGTGATTATTTTTTTTCTTCACAGACCTCCCAGAGAAAGACAATGAGAGGGTAAAAAATGCAAGCTATGGCCAACGGTTAAGAGTCCTGTATTTTCTAAAGAGCTTCATCCAGATGATCCAAGTGGTAGCAGTTGTCACTTAAAGGGACTATTTGTAACTTTCAGAAATGCAAACAGCGACACTTGTGGCCGTTAAGTCAACGAAAGTCAGCGTCGGGCTCGCGCTTGCTCGCTCTAAATAGACATGAACGAGCATCGCTCAAAACAGTGAGGCGACACACGTCAGATAAAACCACAATATCACTCTATATTTCACCTGCTTGGCAGTAATGTTAGCTGACCAGACGAAGGTGTCTCCATGAATCACTGCTGATCCTAGTGTTGGCTTTTCCTGCTTCAGCCCCGGAGGCTGAGGCAAGAAAAGTTATCGTTAAAGAAACATTATTGTCTCCGAGCGCGCCCGCAGGGAGACACTGGCACCCGGTCGGAGGCGATAACATTACTCACTGCGGAGCTCCGTCACTTCACAAGACACGGGAAACCTCTGTTTGGTCTGGAGGAGCTGCAGCATTTATTTCAGCACAAACGTCTACTGTACATTCACTAGATATTCTCAGAGCTAAACTAACTCTTCTGCAGTGTGGAGTGAGAACGCGCGCGTTGTGTGAGTGAAGGCAAGCAGGCAGAGGAGCAGTCTGAACAGCGTAGCCACACACGAGCGTGCACAGGCGAGCGCGCACAGGCGAGCGCGAGCATGGGATCCCGACCCGGTAGATTTATACCTGTAAAAACAGTCCCTTTAAAATCCACCCTAACATATAAGCAAACTGAGCTTGGCTTTCTTGGTGGCCCCACAATGCCTTAAGCCAGTGGTTCCCAACCTGGGGTCTGGGACCCCCTTGGGGAGGTGCCAGGATTTGTTTGCTAGGAGGTTGTCAAAATTAGATTTGCACATGTATAACTAAAAATCATAATAACACAATTAGTGGATAATTTATACAAAAGTCTGCATATAAAAGACTTTTAAAAGATGTATTTTTTGCTGCTTAGTTGGTCACATTCTGTTTGAACCCGGATATTTCTGCACAGTTGCAGATAAAGATTAGGCTAATATCATTAGTAGGATACTATTTGTAGAATTACATTCTAGTGGTGGATGCGTAGGATTGTTTCCGACTCCCGTGAAACAAACATTTCCAACAACTCCATAGTGTTGTAAAGTCCAAAAGTCAAAATTTATTGGAAAAAGATAGATTCAATCATTTCATTTTTATCTAATGAAATGATTGAGTTATATTCATTACAGAAAGTTGATTTAAAAACAATTTTATTTAAATTATTTTATTTTATTTAATCCTCATTATAATTAATGACGTCAGGGGGCTCAGCTTTTCTTAGATACAAGCAGGAGGGGCTTCGAGAAAACTAGGTTGGGAATCAGTGCCTTAAGCGACGCTTCAGCCTTAAGCCTGCAAGTGATTTTAATTGCAGTTGGTTGTTGGTCTGCACATTCTCACATCGCAAAGTTAATTATAAAACTGTTAACCAACTGTTTTGGCCCAAAAACCTTCTAGTGGTTTGCCTATTTTTACAATGCTGGTTTCTGACTCCATGTTTAGCCTTGTAGAGTTAGTGCTGGGGATATTTAGGCTGCAATAACTTATTCCATATTCCAAGAAAAAAAAAAACAATTTACAGCTTTGTGTTTATCTGCAACTGGCTCTCACATTCAAAAACGGTCATTTGTTAGTTTTTCAAATTTGCTCATTGCAACGTCAGCCTGTTTGGTGGAGCCACTTATCCTGTCAAGCCATGCAAACATGGCTATTTGCTTCTCATGGGCAATAAATAAGAGAGGATCTGTTTGCCTAAAGAAATGCACTTAACTGCAGTTGTGGCATTTATAAGAAACAATTGCCATATGATATATAGGTGTGTGTGTGCGTGTGTGTGTGTGTGTCAGAGAAGAAAGAGAGGGAGTGAGTCAAACTGCAGACGGGGATTTGTCACTCAGTCACAGCCACTCACCTCACTTACTCACCAACAGCAGCCTTGTTTAGTCAGCTGGAGTTGGAGGGAGACACACACACACACACACACACACACCTCAATTATGTAAGGGTCATTGATGTTGGGTCCTTACATCTCTGCGTCTATCATTCATTACCACTGGCACTTACTGTACATACACAAATATACACACTCACACTCACAAATGACCTGATGTTTATCTGTTTAACAGCCAAATCCACTTAGCCACTCGTTAAAAAACGAAGAGTTGTAATTTAAATTCACCGGCGCTCGCTAGTTGCATTAAGATTTCATCATCACATCAAATTTCATTTTTGAACAGACGCACTGACCGCACTGCCCAGACTTGTGACCGTGTGTTTTAGCTGGACTTGCCTCAAATAAGAAAAAGAGACCGACAGACAGAGAGAGAGAGAGAGAGAGAGAGAGAGAGAGAGGAAGGGAGGGAGAGTAAGTTGGATTTGTCACTTGGATTCATGTCAGATTGAAATAAATGAGGAGAGAGAGAGAAAGAGAAAAGTGACAGAGAAACGCTGCCTGAGTTTCAGGGCTTCAGTTTCTACCATCTGCACTGAAACTGTGCAGGTGTCCTAATAACAATAGCTTCTTTTTATTGCAGCAGAACATGAATATGTCATCTGATTAGGCGGGTTAATTCTGTAACAGACAGGAAATGGAAGGTGAGGCTGGTCACGGCGGACGGCGGCGGGGTGAGGTCAAACGGTCATCCGTAACCATCAAACACAGTCAGGTGTTTCCCCAGTTTACGGTTCCTTCCTTTCCAATAGGAAGGGCAGTTTCACAGGGTGTCTGCTAATGTGGAAATACAGAGTTTATATGCGTGTGTCTGCATTCAGGCACGCATGTTTGGCTCTGCGTGTGTGCAGATGATACACATGGATGCCAGGGGTCACGTGTGCATCGTTCTGCCTCCCCTGTGGACTGACTGATCTGCCAGAGTCTTCAATAGCACAGAGTATTCGGATTTAACTGATTTACTATATGGAGACCTTCACAAATGAGGAAACAGGCTGGTCGTAGAACAGCTGCTGTTGGATTGTACTGATTTTTCCTATAATTAATACAAACTTGTTTTTTGTCCCTTGCATTGTAAGGCACATTTTGCAGTGTGTACAGTGTTTATATACAGGAAACATCCAAGGACAGAGGAAAAGTGCCATTGTAAGGACTAAGCTGATTGGCTAAGTGACTTGGCTGACCTGATGTGAACCTGAGGTGATGTTTATAGAAAGAGGAATTGACACATTACAGTATAATTGGACATTCACACGGTTAATGTGTAGAGATTTATGAGTGGTATTGGTATATGGATCGCTGGGGCTTTAAAAACGTTGAGCTTTCTATGCCAGTCAACATGTCTCTGTAAATAACTATTATACCTGTAGTCAATGCTTCGAAACACTGACATACACACACGTATATATTATACACACACACACTCAGCCCCTCCTTCATCCAGGTTTAGTTTATGGTGCGTGACATTCAGCTTCGGGTCAAATCACAAGCCCAGGGTGGAGGGGTGAATGAAGCTGCCTGCGCCATAGTCAGACCTCTACACTGGTAGCCATTAATAAAGTTCCTCATGGGGGTTTCTATGGTTGCAAGCAGGGAGGCAAAATCTGAATTTCTTTCTTTAGACTCCAGTCTGCACACAGCTCCTTGTTACTGCTGTATCAAGGTAAAATGCTCCAAAACTTTTAAATGAACCGTGTACAGAAGTCTTCTGTTTGTTAGAATAATTAAATGTTACGTTGGTTAAACACTCCATGCAGTCAGATATTCATTTTCAAATGACCATCAGCAAACCAGGGTCCAACACTATTTCCAGTGTACAGTACAGTAACTATTAGTGCACATTGTGCATGGTTGGATATGGATGGAGATATTGACGTATTATCAGCTGATGTAATTCCTTTAATTGTCAAAATCTTCTTAAACTCATTATATTGAACAGGATGTGGATATCAACATGTATTAAAAGAATATCTTGCTTTGCCGTATGCTGTACAGCAACATATTCCCTTTTCCTCTCTCAGACGCGCGCGCACACGCTAATTTTCCTTGCACCTCTTGGCCTTCAAAGCCATCTGCATTTACAGTCTGTGGGGCTCTTTAAGAGGAATAAAGCTGATATTTACTGTGGGCTTTCATTGAGTGTAAAGGCCCAGATTTGTGGTGCCCATAAACCACATCTCCCCTTCCTGCCTGTAAAAAGTTAATGCCACACAGCTACCGCTGAGCACCGGCTCCCATGAGCCTTCCATTCATTTCTTTTTTCCTTTTCCTTGACAGAGAGCAGAGGTGAGAAGGACAACGAGAAAAACTTACTCTACATATTATACTCATTGTACTAATTTGTATACTTCTATTACTAATTAAAAGTCTGTGCTTACTGCACTAGAGGGTATTTGTGAGTAGTCCAGTAGGTTTTAGTTTTATATTGGAGTAGTAGGTCTGCACAACAAATACATAACACAATTCAGATGAGTCTATTATTCAGTAATGGAATAGTTTGACATTTTGGGAAATTTGCTTACTTGATACCACTCTTGTGTCTGTACGCTAAATATGAAGCTACAGCTAGCAAGTGGTTAGCATAGCTTAGCATGAAGACAGGAAATGGGGAAACATAGGTAGCGGGTCTTCTTCACGGAGTCCGCCGTGTTGCACCGCCATGTTTCTACAGTAGCCCAAAACTAACAAACTAAACACTGGCTCTGGAGAATGCCTTTTCGCGTTTTTACGTTACCTGAAGGCCACCGTAGTTCTCCGACACGCTTGTGAAAACGTGGTAACGTGAGCCGCAGAGTGCAAAACCGTGGTACCGCCAGCCACCGTCTGACTTCCGTTGCTCCTAAAGTAGTGCTGTTGTGGTAAGGATGGCCTCTGAACAAGGCGAATGGCGTTACCACGGTTTTTGCACTCGGCAGCTCACGTTACCGCAGTCTTGGAAAGGGAGGAGTGAGCGGAGGGGGATTCAGTTGGTTGCAATCTGCAACCACACCACTATATCCAACCAAATCCTACACACTGGTCCTTTAAATCAAAAACCAAGTGTAAAAACTACAGCTAACCAGCTGCTGGCTGTAGCTTCATGATTAACGGACAGACACGAGTGGTATCAATCTTATCCAACTCTCGACAAGAAAGTGAATAAGCACATTTCCTAAAATATCAAATATTTCCTTGAAAGCATCGGCAGCACCAAAAGAACCAAACCATGACCTCTAGTTCCACCATGCTTCGTGCACTGGCGTCAGGACCAAATATTTGAATATCAAATGGAAACAGGATTTCCTTTTACTGACACAGTGATGTGAATGGAGCCAGTGGCACTGAGCCGCACTCCCATATACTGTAACAGCAGCTTACCTAACACTGTTTAACCTGGAAATGTTTTTTCTGTGAGTACACAAGCATCCATTTGACCATGTGACACTAAAACTCTCCACTAAAGCCAACTGACATTGAATTTATTGAGGTGGGGCAGCGGCTGCCGGTTCCCCACCCTGTCTATTCAATAGCAGGGGAAACACTGCTCCTTACTGAACGTCAGCACTGTAGCTCTTAGACTTTCAATATAGTGGACTGGGCTGATATTAACCCCTCACTACACTACCTGCCATTCATTAAGCCCCCAAAACACTTTCCCCAGCACCTATGGCGGGAGAAAAAAGGCTATAAGTTATATTTATCACATGTTGTTCCAAAAATACAAGAATTAAATGGTGCCAATTCAGACTTTATAGTCAGGGTTGTTTGGTATAGGAAGTGTGTGTGTGTATGTGAACTTAAAAAGTAATTTCAACCCCAGCAGGCTACAATCTCTCGAACCGCCTCGCTGTAATTCTATAGTTTGCTCCGGCAATTTCTCAAATCAAGAGCGAGAAAAGAATGCAGCTTTTACAGTATCAATTACATGAAGTCCCACGGAGGTGGTGGTGACAGAAAACATATATATATTTATTATATGGATCCAATGTTTATGATAAAATCTGGGTCGCTAACGCAGGTTGAGGAAGGCGAGAGTCCCGACGGCCTCATTCCTTCCTGAAAGGAGAGAAGCCAAGAACAGCGACATGAAAGGAGAATGTCACTGTTGTCCCTGACGTTTCTCCTCTCTTTCCCCTCCCGCCCACCAACCACTACTACTGAAGTTTATCTTTCTTCCTGTCTTTCATCACAGAGGTTATTAAACCCTGCGAGGGAGCGCCGCCATTTCTAATTACTCAAACGGTAAACAAAAGGAGGTCAGGGTGGGGAGGGAGGGGAGGAGAATGAAGGAGGTGGAGGAGAGGAGAGGAGAGACAGATGAAAAAACACTGCTGGCCCAGTGCCGTGTTATTATAATTCTTTAAGCGATTCTGTTAGCGTGGTCAGTCTTTTAGCTGTGCAGCTAATGACTGGCTAGGTCTAATTACAGGCCGCCTGTGCTGTGTCGGGACGTGATATTCCTTCCCCGGATGGTTGTTAACTTCCCCCACAGCCAAAGCCCAACCCGACTCCCATTACCTCCCCGACCTTCTTCGCCCACAAAACCCCAAATTACCTTTAAAGGTGTTGTATTGTTCTTTTGGCAAGATACACAGCAGCATTTTCCACTGTGCACACCCAGAGGGGGCGGAAGCATCTTGCTGTCAAAACTATTCATGCATCCAACGCATAACTCAGAATTTAAGAAAATATGTAAACTACAAAGAGCAATTTGCTAAATAAATAAGAAAAAAAAGACTTTAGTCTGCCTGGCTTGCAATGTGTCTGCTTTTGTGACTAAAATGTGAAAAACAAAGATGATTTATTACACATATAATCACACTATTATTTCAAAACTAATGCTGCAGAAATTTATTTGGCTGAATTTCTCCTATTTTGTCATCTGGAAGACATTTAATATCACACGTTGTATTAAATCCAGCTTGCTAAAATTGTGAAAATGAGGAAATAACAAGGCCCGTGGCCTCACAGGGAGTACAGTAGGGGAAATAAAGTTTCACAGTCAAAAGGTTGTTTTATATCCTTAGCAGACTGAGGAAGGCATTTTAGTGATTTACGACAAAGCACAGCAGCACAGCCAAATGTATAACGTCTAAATGAAAATTGACAACAATAGCTCATAAGGTGTCAGTTATACTTAACATGAGGACAAAATCTTCTATCACAATATAGGTAATATCTCTAAAACAATGTATGTATATATCAGGATATAGCATGTTTTCTGGTAATTCAATAAATAAACAGTCTATATGAAATAACCACATGGTAAAGCCTATTTTTGTATACTAAATACTTCACAAATGATGTAGTAGTATGATGAGTATTTTCTCATTCTAAGAACTTGAGTGCAAAATGAACATAAAATTAAAAATATATAAAATAATAAATAGGCCAAGCCTATATCCCGTAAAAAACGATATCGAAAAATATATACTATAGACATTTTTATATTTTTTGACGATATATATCGTTATATTGTCCAGCCCTATACCAAACTGATAGAAAGGATGCAGTAAAATCGGTGCAGTGGTTGACCACACAGGTCAGGGGTGTGCAATCTGGGCAGAGGAGGGAAACTATTTTTAGAAAACACACAGAGCAAAGTAACTCCTGCTGAAAAAAAGTGGAAGTTAGCGCACAGGAGAGCAATTAAAAACAAACACATTGCTGCCTTCCGGCCTTAGATCTCGTGTTTTTTCGGAAAAAAGGGTGAATTATCGGTGAAATGCTCCTTTTAGTTGGAGGCCTGAACTGATGTACTGTAGCGCTGCGCCAAACGCAAACTGGGGGGGGGGGACAACGTCCACATTTTGTTTCTCCCCGTGAGCGCTCCACAAGACGGATGCTCTCCCCATCCATCCTGTCCTCCTCCCTGTCTCTGGAGTGAGTGATGCGGTATTGAAACCATATGCCCTCCTGAATTCCTCGCGGATCCTCCCATCCCAGTCCAATCCCAGCAGTCCTCTGCTGGCCACGGACACTCGGCTGTCGCGAGGGGGGCCTCCCCGCTTCCTGTGTAGGATCTAAATATTTACACTCCCCGTCGTCCCGAGTGGCGAGGCGGAGAGGTCTTGATGTTTTGGGTTATGTAAAGTCCAATCCTCCAGGACGCATATTTAACAGTTTGTCCTTGTTAGAGCAGATTTTTGAACAGATTCACTTCAGAGAAAGTATTCTCATCCCATCTCATCATAGTCTGGGACACAAAAGCAGACAGCCAACCTATATTCGTCACAATTTGCTTATAAAAGTAAGATAAGAGACGGTCTATTGGCATTTAACTATTCTTTAACTATGAATTTATTGACACAAATATTCCTTTATATACTGAAAGAGAGCAGAGATGACATCCGTTACAGAAACGCAAATTGTGAGCACATGGTGCGCATCTTGGCCCTCTGATTCACTAGTGTACCCCGGTATCAGTATCATCTTCAAGACATCACAACTTAAAGTCTTAAGACATCTCAAGCCAAAGACAGCTGGGTAGAAGAGAGTACAGGTCTGGAGCCAAAACTGAACATGTGGTACACTCCAACTGTCCTGTAGCATAACAAATGATGAGTCTTTGTTCTCTGTTATGTCAGCCTAAGCTTTCATCTAATGCAATTACTGAGACAAAGCCCTGCAGGAATTTAACTTACAACCTGTTGTGTTAACAGCGGCACACTGATACCTACTGAGAAAGAGAAGGAGATGCACTGAACAAACAGGAAATAGAGCCAAAAAACTCTCAGCGAGGGTTTTTCAGAATAGTAACGAGAACAAATCCAACTTGTCCCACAAATACTCCTGTATACCACGCAGATGGTAGAGCCATTAAAACGGGGCAGCAGAAGAAGCAAAGGTAAATCGCTTCCCAGGTGCAGTAGCCAGCCAAGTGGGGCCGTTTGCAGCTGTATGTCAGTGCTCTAATCTGTGTTCTGGCACCGGAGAACCAAAATGTGAGTCGGCTCTGGCCCGGATTTAGCCATGTTTGTAGAGAGCAGACTTGAGCTGTTTTGGGCTGAGAATCAGCTCCAGTTAGCGGCTAATTTTGGGGAAGTCTCGGCCCCTGGAGTCGGCTCAAGTGGGCTGATTCTCGCACGTCATTTATCACCAAGTCTCACATGAGACCAGCGAGCAGGTGTGCAGAGCTTAGGCTGCTGTTGGGCCAAACAATTTTGGCTACCTGAAGCTCAGCAGATACACAGCCCTATGAGATATCTAAATACAGCAATACTATGTGCTATGTAGGCGATGCTACAGCATGTAAACATTACTGCACGCATTTTGACATATCTTTTTGTTTGTGAAGTTTCAATTTACCTGGGCTTCATGCTGATCCATGGTAGACTATATAAGTCAAGTATTTTCTGACTGATTAAAGTGATTAAAGTTATATAATGTTATGATTTAGGGCTGCAAATGACGATTATTTTCATTGTCGATTAATCTGTTGATTATTTTTTTTGATTAATGGATTAGTTGTTTGGTCTATAAAATGTCAGAAAATGGTGAAATATGACGGTCAGTGTTTCCCAAAGCCCAAGATGACGTCTTGTTTTGTCCACAACTCAAGGATATTATGTTTACTGTCATAGAGGAGTAAAGAAACCAGAAAATATTCACATTTAAGAAGCTGGAATCAGACAAATTTGGACTTTTTTTTGTCTTAAAAAAATGCTAAAATGCTCAAATTGATAATCAAAATAGTTGGTGATTAAATTAATAGTTGACAACTAATCCAATAATTGATAATTCGTTGCAGCTCTATTGTGATCCTTCAAGCGAATATGCACCTCACAATTTATGTCCAATGGCAATGTTCAGTGCAGGAAGCAGCGTGCTAACCAAGTGTGTTAGTCACCAAACCTTAACCACACTTTAACGATAGTTTATTTGCCACAACCATAAACGTTCCATTACCATAACCATACAGTAGCTGCCATGCGCAGATCTTGTAGAAAGCAATAATTTTAGAAAACGTAGAGCATAAGAAAAGTTTAAATATGTTAACTCTTAGGAAGAGCATCATAAATATATTGAGGTGGTTACCTGATGGAGACATTTTATTTACAGCTGCATTCGGGGCTCTCCTCTGATACACGAAGCTTTGAGCCACGAAGGCTTAATATTAACATAATGCTCATCTGTCAAATTAGCCGAGGATCAGACCGATATTAACGGCAGGGCTCCCTGAGCGCTAGCTTTATGTACTGCATTAGTCACACAATGAAGCCTCACAGGAGCAGCTTAGCTTCGAGCGCTGTAAAGTCTGGCCAGAATTACACGGCAGGTGAAAGGTGGGCGGATTAGGGTTTGATTTAATTTGAAAAGCTTGCGGAGTTCATAACATCAGGCTTATACCTGCTCATTACATCATACCGCTGAGTTGGAAGAGAAACGGGGAGGACTAATGAGGAGGTTCAGAGGATGAGGTCACCTGTCAAGATGGATTCACGTCCGCGTCCTAAATCACTGAATATTCACTAGTCCACTATTTTGTGTTTCTTGCCATTTCGCTGTGTTGTCCAAAAATCTTGCAAGAACTCAAATTACTCCGCAGTGCAACTCAAAAATCTTCTCTTCTTATCACGCGTATTATTTTTCTTACAGTTTTGACCACCCATGTATCTCATACTCTAACCTCTGCTCAAGTCTTTATAGCTAAAACATCTAGCCAATCCCTCCATACAACTCTCTGGCTCAACCTGTCTGGAGAGGATCCACAGAAATCCCCTTCATAAATAAAACATTGTATATTGCTCTGAAAAACACTATATTCTCTGCGCTATATGCAGGTTTCAGGATACACGTCACTGCTCTTCATCCACACTGAGAAACTACAGTTAAAAACAGACTTTGGACATCATCCACGGGCTAGGATTTTCATCTGATGGTGGCTGATTAGAGAGAGATCCGGATGAAGTCAGGTCCAATTTATCAAGTGTCTCGAAGAGGAACACTTCAAACAAAATGCTACACATCAACAGGTTGGAACATCAGTTACGGATGTAGTAGAGGTCGAGGTCAGTTTTGTGTCTGATTGTGTTCACGGTTGTATTGGTTGATGAGGTCAGTTAAGGTTCGGTGTTCGTGCGGCAGACTAATCAGACTGACCTGCTGGGCCGAGCCCTCTGGATCCCTCCTGTGGTTGTGTGGATCGGTTGCGGTTCTGCTGGCGACGTTTTCCGCCAGTGGAGCGGGCCGTGCGGATGTGCACTTCGCTGACTTTGAAGAACGCCACCATGAAAGGCTGCTTCTCCAGCGCGCCGTCACGTCCTACGAGCCCCGCCTCCTTGGAGCTGATGCTCTGTCCTGTTTCAGAAGGCACAGCGCTTAAAAAACTACACAAGGCAAATTTTACCATAATGGTTGATTTGCATAAATTGCCTAAAATTACATTCTGTTGTCAGTTATGGTTATTTTGTCGACCACAGGAAGAGATTTACTTTAAAAGTTTCTTTCAACCGTGCATTAAAAGTAAAACAAAACGTATTATGCGACGTAATCTCTTACCACTGCTGGTCTCCACGCTGACCTGCAGGCCCAGATTGTGCACCGGGCTCATCACCCACAGGTTGCTGGTGGCAGTGATGTCAAACTCCAGCCAGCCCTCCTCAGCCGCCCACAGCCTGCGAGACTCCAGCAGGAACAGGTCTGCCTCTCTGGGAGAACATGGGAGGATGACACAAATTAAAAATAGCTTAGATCATAGATAATAATAGAAATATTTTTTCTGACTCGACTGTGTCAGGGGTGGTGGGTGAATCTGATTAGGGAAGTTAAGGAAACTTGTTTTGAATTTTGCAACGACTGTTATCTCATGAAAGAAAACAGGATAGATAGGAAAGAAATAAGCCGATGTTATCAAGCCTAGCGCCTTAGTACTAACTGGAAAAGATATAGTCAAACCTTAAGTTAACTAGTTTATCTGGTTATCCAAGGTGCCCTTTAAAGCTGCAGTTGGTAACTTTAAGCAAATATGCAAAAAAAAAAAAAAA